>JADBJO010016044.1:0-2500 GCA_016801955.1 Conus betulinus | reverse complement strand
CAGTTTCTGGATTTGACGTCTGGTGAAGTCACGTCACTCCAGGGTAAAGATGTGTTTAGACAACTGACTGGGCCTGGATCTACGGGGTTGCCCTGTATCCGATTTCAATGCGAAACTCATGAAAAACATGAGCAAGCTTACACACGTCTTCACAGACAACTTCAAGCTGTGCTGCCTACTTGTGCTTCCACAAGGTTTCCAGGGTGAATGCATTGCTCCATCTGATAGCATCTCCTCCTGTGAAGACTTGCTGAAGTCAAACATTTATCGTTCTGCTCTTGTACTGTTTGCACTCCTAGCAACCCTGGGGAACTTGAGTAGCATAGTTTACCGTACATGTTTTTCGCCAGAAAGGTTGAAGACTGGGTTCACAGTCTTTATTCTTCATCTGTGTGTGTCGGACTTGCTGATGGGCGTGTACCTGGCTGTAATCGGGGTGGCAGACCAATGTTTGCTGGCACTTACGTGTGGCATGAGTCCACCTGGAAGCAGAGCACAGCCTGCAGTCTGGCGGGGTTTCTGTCCTTTCTGTCTTCTGAGGTCTCAGCGTTCCTCATATGCTTCATCACCTTGGACAGATTCCTTGTGCTTCACTTTTCCTTTCAGTCAGATGCGTTTCGGATCATTTTCAGCTAATGTCACCTGTGTCTTCACGTGGGCGTCAGGACTCATCATAGCTGGCATACCCCTGCTTCCTGTGACCTCACACTGGGAATTCTACCATCAGACAGGCATTTGCATTCCGCTGCCCATCACCAAGACTGACTTTGCTGGTCATGTCTATTGCTTCTCCAACATGACTGTCTGCAACCTGATCTTTTTCTATCGATCGCTGTGGGCCAGTCTCTCATTTACTTCTCTGTGAAAAGTCAGTGCTAAGTCTCTGTCCGCGTGGTCACATGAGAGCACTGCCAAGGAAGGAAGGACCGTCAAGTCCAAAGATGCGGTCCTAGCCCGGCGGCTCCTGTCCATCGCTGCCTCAGACTTCCTCTGTTGGTTCCCTATTGGCATGTGCGGACTGCTGTCAGCCTTGGATGTTATCATTTCCTCTGAGGTCAACGTCGCCTTGGCTATTTTTGCCTTGCCACTGAATTCATCTTTGAACCCTTTTCTGAACACAGTGAATGTAATTCTGGAGAAAAGGCAGAAGGCAAAAGAGCTTCGCTTACGTCAGTTTCTTCAGAATCAGTTTAAAAACCTTATGACTGTATAGTGCTCAATGCATTGAGAGATGTATCCATAAACATGTGTTCGCATTTTTAACAACAAATGACGTAATCACTCCTTTGCAGTCAGGTTTTACACAAGGCGATTCCACAATCAACCAGCTTCTGGACACATATAATTATCTCTTGTTCCCTTTGATTGTGGGATCACAACACAAACAATATACCTTGATATAGCAAAAGCTTTTGATCGTGTCTTGCATAGAGGACTTTTACCAAAGCTAGCAGCGGTGGGGATCAGAGGGAAACTACTAGACTTTTTTTCATGATTACCTACATAACAGACAACAATCAGTTGTTATAAAAAGCAAAAAAAGTCTGAGCTGAAAAGGATTCCAGCAGGTGTTCCCCAAGGTTCTGTCCTTGGCCCTTTAGTATGTTTGTTATACCTTAATGACATTGTAAATGAAATTCAGGCAACAATTGAATTGTTTGCTGACGATACTAGTTTATCGCTCGCCTTAAGTGATCCAGACATCAGGGCAGAAAATCCTAAATTCTGATCTTCAGAATGTGGCCCATTGGGCCAAACTTTGGAAAATTAATTTTAACGAGAATAAAACCGAACTAGTCAATATTACCCATGATCAGTGCCAAATTTTACCACTTACATTTGGAAGGAAGACCTTAGAACCGTCAAAATCCAACTTTTCAAGACAACTGCAAATGGGACGAACACATCCAATTCATAGCCAACAAAGTAACCATGTTGATTGCGTGTCTTAAGAAATACAAATACAAATACAGATTAACCAGAAATGCTTTGGAGGACGATGCGCAAATCCTTTATTTTACCTCATTTTGACTACGCAGACATTTTGTAGGACAACTGCACAGACACCCAGTCAATTATGTTAGAAAACTACACCTAGAAGCAATTGGTATCATCATTGGTGGAGTTAAAGGAACAACAGTCACCAGAAATTATACGAAGAGTCTGGCTTTATCCATTACAAGAAAAGACGGAAAAGACACAAGCTGATACAGTTTCATAAAATGGTTAATGGCGTCCGTCCAAACTATTTAGCTGATTTTCTCCCTTCTCTAGTCTCTGACCAAAATCGTTATCCTAGGCGTCGGCCACTAGAAAGGACGCCGCCACGATTTAGAACTTAATTATTTCAACAAACAAACAACAACAAAATCATTTTTTTACCTACTACAGTCATCTTGTGGAACAACCTTCCCCAGCGGTTCAAGTCAACAAAATCTATCAGCCAATTTTAAACGTTTTCTGACTACTTCAGACACCACTGTTTCCTTCTACTACTATA
>JADBJO010016043.1:0-37500 GCA_016801955.1 Conus betulinus | reverse complement strand
CACCAGGCGTACGGACCGACGCCGGGATGTACTTTGTTGTTGTTGTTTGTTCTTTTGCTGTCCCATCTTCTGTGCCACCTCAATGGCATTGCACACACGCCGCTCATCCAGACCCCTCGTCCCACAGCCACAGCCACAGACACACTGGCAATCCACAGGCAGCGCTCACCGTCCAATCGTCATGAGGCAACCCACCGGAGGAGACACTGCACTGCCGCCGAGTCACTTTGGGGGGTGGGGGGGGGGGGGGGGGGGGGGGGGGGGCATTGGTGCCTGTTCCGATCCAACATACGCAAACATCATCTTCTAAGCCCCCAACTGACGACAACAATTCCTTGGTAGCGGAGCCGGCGTGAGTGAGCTCTCCCTCCGAAGGGCGCCATCACGTCCGTCCAGCGACAGTCCCCGTGAATGTGCCAATATCGTTGACCCGAGAGAATCAAACCAAAGCCATAGACGTGAAGAGGACATCGAAACTGAGGTCATCATGAGAGCAGGGCATGAAGAGCCCACAGAATATGATACTTTTTTTAATGCTGATAGATGAGGATAAGGATAATGAAGATGATGCTACGGATTTCCGTTCCTGGTTTGAGACTGAATGACATGGCTATACTCTACGCTTAGCGTTACAATATATCCCGGCGTCAACCAGGCCCGAGATATACAAAACACCTGCTGTGTTGTTGAAGAAATATGAGCAACACTATCAGGGACGCGTCCATTATTGGAGAAAACTCGACTGTGGGTCTCAGTCTTCCCAAAAGAGCTCGTAGCAAGCTCAACTATGCGTAGGAGCTGGACGGAGCATAAAAATCCCAGAAATAAATAGCTCTGATGGGAATCGAACCAACGACCTCCAAGCCGCGAGTCCAAGATGCTAGCGGCGCTAAGTGCTATGGTGTTTGGCTGGCAGGTTCCTGCTCCGTCAGTCTGCTGCCCTCTCTTGGTGTCTGAACCTGCAGCCAGGATTGATCTCCCCTCTTTGCACGCACCCGCACAAAGGGCAAGCGTGCCGCGCAGACTGTTCTTAGCACATGTACGCTGGCTGCTGGATGGATGGGTGGGTGGGATGCGTTCATGATAACTGCTATAGGTTAAAGGTTTTAGACTGTGAACACACAATCTCTCTCTCTCTCTCTCTCTCTCTCTCTCTCTCTCTCTCTCTCTCTCACACACACAACACACACACACACACACACACACACACACACAAACAAACATACGCACGCACAACACACACACACACACACACACACACACACACACCACACACACACACACACACACACACACAAAGAGACACAGAGAAGAGAGAGAGAGAGAGAGAGACGAGAGAGGAGAGAGAGAGAGAGAGAGAGAGAGACAGACAGACAGACAGACAGACAGACAGACAGAGAGGTGGGTGAAAGAACTACAAACAGCAGCCCTTGTTGGCATGCTCTTTTCTGCCGCTAATATTTGGTGGTATGGCCTGCCTCAGACAGACTGGCAAGCACAGACACAGGGTATCCACTACATCATTTACATAGATAGATAGATATGTAGGTAGATAGATAGATGGAAGGACAGGTAGATAGACGGATAGACACCTGAAGAAGACTCAATAGGTCAAAACGGGTTGTGCTTGTTTTGCAGTTTCTTCAGTCTTTCGTTTGGTAGCGCAATGATGCTATTTTTATTTTGTTTCAATTTCTCCTGCAGTCACCCCAGGTTGAAAGCAGTTAGATTCGAACTCAAAGAAAAGGTGAAAATGTAGCTTGATCACCTTAAAAACGTAAAGCCTTTACTGATGTTTTGTCTGGTTTTACACCTCTGGTATGCAAGGGCAGGAGAAATGTAACAACTATTGTGTGTTAACTAGCCGGGGAAGGAACATTCCAACATTGCTCGCTCTCATGATCTCTGAGGCTGCTTAACAACGGGAAATATTGGTTTCATGGGTTTTTTATTTGTTTTTCACAACTGTAAGCATATACGAATGCTTAAGAGGATAGTTATGTGACCATTTTGTAGCAAGTGCGTTGTATTAATGTACACACACAGACACTATTTCAGTGACCATTTTGTAGCCAGTGCGTTGTATTATTGCACACACAGACACTATTTCAGTGACCATTTTGTAGCAAGTGCGTTGTATTAATGTACACACAGACACTATTTCAGTGACCATTTTGTAGCCAGTGCGTTGTATTAATGCACACACAGACACTATTTCAGTGACCATTTTGTAGCAAGTGCGTTGTATTAATGCACACACAGACACTATTTCAGCGTCTGTTCATCCATTGACACAGCAGTTGTAGATTGAGAAAAAATCCATTCCTTTCCAATGGAGAGATGTTATTTCTTCTGTTTAACAAATGCAGAGTTTTTCACTAAGCGCTTCAGCTTGCCTCGGGTAAGCTGGAAATCAACTCCCAATGCCTCTTTTCTGAATAAACCTCAGTTATCAAAAGACAGGAGAGAAACAGAAACACAGGTGAGTTTCAGGACAACAGCGTTTCATACATTCTAGTTTCCATGTAAATGTTGAAAAGAATGGAAGACAGGAGGCGGCCTTGGCACAGTCTGACTATTATTGTCTGGAACATGCACCCGAGGTTTTTTCTTTGTATTATTCAAGAGAATGGTGCTATTGACATGTCTAAAGAGTGCAGTTACGGTCTGGATGATGACGTCATGACCTGCCTCCAGCCGTAAAGTCAAACTCGTTTGAAGGCCTTCGTCAGGCTGAAAAATGTGTGGGAGAAGTGACGCTGGTGTTCTGTGGTAGAAGTGACGTTGGTGTTCTCGTCAGGTTGATAAAGGTGTACTAGAAGTGACGTTGTCGTCAGGCTGATAAAGGTGTGGGAGAAGTGACGTTGGTGTTCTGATAAAGCTGAGGGAGAAGTGACGTTGGTGTTTCTCGTCAGGTTCAAAAAGGTGTGGTAGAAGTGACGTTGGTGTTGTCTTCAGGTTAGCAAAGGTGTGCTAGAAGTGCCACTGGTGTTCTGATAAAGGTTGGGAGAAGTGATGTTGGTGTTGTCGTCAGGTTGATAAAGGTGTGGGAGAGAAGTGACGTTGTCGTCAGGTTGATAAAGGCGTGGGAGAAGTGACGTTGGTCGTCAGGTTGATAAAGATGTAGGAGAAGTGACGTTAGTGTTCTCGTCAGGTTGATAAAGGTGTGGGAGAAGTGACGTTGGAGTCGTCGTCAGGTTGATAAAGATGTAGCAGAAGTGACGTTAGTGTTCTCGTCAGGTTGATAAAGGTGTGGGAGAAAGTGACGTTGGTGTTGTCGTCAGGTTGATAAAGGTGTGAGAGAAGTGACGTTGTCGTCAGGTTGATAAAGGTGTGGGAGAAGTGGCGTTGGTGCTGTCGTCAGGTTGATAAAGGTGTGGGAGAAGTGACGTTGGTGTTGTCGTCAGGTTGATAAAGGTGTGAGAGAAGTGACGTTGTCGTCAGGTTGATAAAGGTGTGGGAGAAGTGACGTTGGTGCTGTCGTCAGGTTGATAGAGGTGTGGGAGAAGTGACGTTGGTGTTGTCGTCAGGTTGATAAAGGTGTGGGAGAAGTGACGTTTGTCGTCAGGTTGATAAAGGTGTGGGAGAAGTGACGTTGGGGTTCTGTCAGTTGAAAACGTCTCTATCAGCCGTCAGTTGTCAAATCTCTTCTCACTTGAATTTCATTGTGATCTTAATCGTGCCCGTTCGTTCATAACAATTGACGTCTTCTTCTTCTTCTTCTTCTTCTTTCTTCTTCTTCTTCTTCAGTCAGTCAGACAGTTTGGTAGGTAGGCAGATAGGCAGGCAGGTAGGTAAGTAGTTAGTAAGTTACTTACTTTTTTTTTTTTTTTTCTGTCCAACCTCTGCGCCACCTTCAGAGGCAGTGCACCCACGCCGCTCATTCCGACACCCCGTCCACTCAGTCGTCAAGAGGCAACCCACCGGAGGAGACACTGCACTGCTGCCGAGTCACTTCGGTGGTGTTCAGTGGCGCCTGTTCTGATCTAACATACGCAGGACACCACCTACTAAGCCCCCTACTGACGACAATAATTGCTTAGTCGCGGAGCCGGCGTGAGTGAGCTCTCCCCGGAGGGCGCCACCACGTCCGTCCAACGACAGCCCCCATGGACTCGCCGATACCGGTGACCCCGACGGAACCAAACCAAGGCCACAGACGTGGAGAGGACATCGAAATTGAGGTCACCATGAGAGCAGGGCATGAAGGGCCACAGAATTTGAGACTTTTTTTATATGCTGATCGATGAGAATGAGGATGATTAAGATGATGCTACGGATTTCCATTTCGGTCTGAGACTACATGACAGGGCTGTACTCTACGCTTCCTTTCATAATATATCCCGGCGTCCCGAGAGATACAGACACCTGCAGTGTTGGTCAGGAAATTTGAGCAACACTCTCAGAAACGCATCCATTAAGTGGATGAAACTCGACTGTGTGGTCCCAGTCTTCCCAACTGATCCCGCAGCAAACTCAACTCTGGGTAGAGCCGGTCGGGGCAGAAAAAACCCACATGACTTCTGATGGGATTCGAACCCACGACCTCCCAGCCGGGAGTCCGCGACGCTACCACTTCGCCAAGAGAGAGAGAGAGAGAGAGAGAGACAGACAGACAGACAGACAGACACAAGACAGACAGACAGACAGACAGACAGACAGACTGACAGACAGACAAACAGGCAGGCAGGCAGGCAGAGGCAGACAGACATACAGAGAGAGAGAGAGAGAGAGAGAGAGAGAGAGAGAGAGAGAGAGAGAGAGAGAGAGTTTTAGTATTCTTTGAACCTTGCGGCTCACTTCTTTGTCCAGTGTGTCTGTGTTTATGTGATCGTGAGCGCGATATGTATTATACTCTCTCCTCTCTCTCTCTCTCTCTCTCTCTCTCTCTCTCTCTCTCTCTCTCTCTGTATGTCTGTCTGCCTGTCTGTCTGTCTGTCTGTCTCTTTGCCTGACTGTCTGTCTGTCTGTCTGTCTGTATCTGTATGTCTGTCTGTATGTTGTTCATGATTTTGTTTCCCTTTGTATTATAGTTCGGTGGGTGTTGTTGTTTGTTGCTGATGTTGTTTAATTTAACCGGGTATTTGGAATAAGGAATTCAACTTCTATTCTCTCTCTCTCTTCTCTCTCTCTCTCGATCTCTCTCTCGCTCTCGTCTCTCTCTCTCTCTTCTCTCTCTCTCTTGTGTTCCTTTGTTTATCTCTCCTCCTCCCCTCCCCCCACCTCTCTCTCTCTCTCTCACACACAAACACACCACACACACAGACACACACACACACACACACGACACAACCAGACCACCCAGACACACACACACACACACACACACACACACACACACACACACACACACACCAGACCTCCAGAAATGCAAGGTTTTCACAGGTCGCTTATGATACTTCTTACAAATTGCTTGGTGTGTATTCATTCTGGTTTGATTTATTGCAAAATCTCTCTCTCTCTCTCTCTCTCTCTCTCTCGCTCTCTCTATCTCTCTCTCTCTCTCTCTCTTCTCTCTGTGTGTGTGTTGTGGTGTGGTGTTGTTGTGTGTGTGTGTGTGTGTGTGTGTGTGTGCAGAGAGGGACTCCATGGACTCTGTGTAATCCTTATTTCCAAACAGCCACACCTAAACAGTGTCACAGCTATACACAGTTCGGACTCGATAATTGTTCACCACATTATTTTATTAATAAGTGCAGAAGAAGCTGTAGAAAGGGGCGTGTCACCCTATCATACCCTTGATAACCGCAGCACAATCGTCACGTACATCAGCCAATCAAGGAAAGGACTCATATTCAGTTATATTCATACTTCTCTCAAAATGAACGTGGAGTAATACAGATGATCCCCTCCCAAACTGCAGCACTCATCTCCAAGAAATGGTGTGTGGTTCCAATAGGCTTTCCACAGGAGGTACATCCTTTTCTGTTTACACCCAGTGTTCTTCATTTTGTCTAGTTGTTCTGACTAACTTTTTTTGTCTATGCTTTTAAATGTATTCAATTTACGGATGGGTCAAAACACTACAAAATCACACCTCCATCGGTAGAAATGGATTTCAAACTCTTCATTTTGCTGAAACAATTGTTTTTTAAAACTAAATGAAACCGACAGACTCACCGAAATAAACTGCATTGAAAAAAAATGTTCTTTCTTTCCATATCCGTCATTTACCAGCACGTTCTTTCTTCCATATCCGTCATTTACCAGCACGTTCTTTCTTTCCATATCCGTTATTTACCAGCACGTTCTTTCTTTCCATATCCGTTATTTACCACCACGTTCTTTCTTTCCATATCCGTATTTTACCAGCACGTTCTTTCTTTCCATATCCGTATTTACCAGCACGTTCTTTCTTTCCATATCCGTTATTTACCAGCACGTTCTTTCTTTCCATATCCGTCATTTACCAGCACGTTCTTTCTTTCCATATCCGTCATTTACCAGCACAAGGTTTAATATTATGCATTTCTTTTCTCCATGCCTTCGTGACGCTAGAAGTACACAAGCTTTAGTCCGGACTCTAGACTCGGTCCGGACTTCTAAGACTCTTGATGACCATTTCCTTCACCTGATACGGACTTCTAAGACTCTTTAATGACCATTTCCCTTCACTTGATACGGACTTCTAAGACTCTTTAATGACCATTTCACTTCACTTGATACGGACTTCTAAGACTGCTTTATAACCAGTTTCCTTAATTCGGTCCAGACCTCTAATCCTTTACAAGGTCCGGACTTCTAAGACTGCTTTATAACCCTTTCCTTAATTCGGTCCAGACCTCTATTCCTTTACAAGGTCCGGACTTCTAAGACTGCTTTATAACCAGTTTCCTTAATTCGGTCCAGACTTCTAATCCTTTACTAAAAGTCCGGACTTCTAAGACTCTGATAACCAATTTCGGGACTGTTTAAAACTCTTTCTATTGTTTTATGTAATTATACAGCGCAAAACAGAATTAAGCTGAAACTATCATTTATCCTTGCTTTTTTTTTAATGGCCGTAATTTTTTTCATGTCGATGACCCCAAAACATGCCTGCAGTGTGCAGGACTTCATGAAGAGAAGCCGACGTTGTGAAGCGTGACGTGTGTGCAGGCTGGGCTACACGATGACCCCAAAACATGCCTGCAATGTGCAGGACTTCATGAAGAGAAGCTGACGTTGTGAAGCGTGACGTGTGTCCAGGCTGGGAAACACGATGGCGTCCTTCAGGAATGACCTGTTCCTGTGCCCAGGTGAGCGGTCCCCTTTGGGCATGACATTGGGACTAAGCGTCTAACTCTAAAGGTCATCGGATGTTCCCGCTGGGCTGGCCACAAAAGAATGGTTGGAACTGTAGAATTGTCTCTTGTAAAACCAGTTTCCTTCCCTCGGTCCGGACTTCTAAGTTTCTTTTGTGATTTTCACTTCAATCGGTCCGGACTTCTAAGTTTCTTTAATTATTTTCCCTTCACTCGGTCCGGATTCTGAAAACTCTTATAACCAAGTTCTTTCTCTTAGTCTGGATGTCTAAGACTTCTTTGTATGACAAATTCCCTTGACTCAGTCCGGACATCTTAGACTGTTGTATAACTCATTTCATTAGTTTAGTCCGAACTTATAAGGTTAAATCTAGTTGCAAAGTGAGACGACTGCAGGCGAAAATCTAAATAAATTCGAAAAGTTATTGATAACGCACTGCCAAGAAACGTAGACAAACGAATCACAAGACAAAACACGACGCGTTTCGACCTCTTGGGTCTTTTTCAGGTAAAAAACACGACACTCAGGACAACGAAAATGAACGAGCAATTGGATGAAGATGACTTTTTGCTCGTTCATTTTCGTTGCCGTGAGTGTTGTTTATCTTGCCTAAAGAAGACCTAAGAAGTCAAAACGCGTCGTGTTTTGACTTGTGATTCGTCTGTCTTCGTTTCTTGGCGGTGCGTTATCAATAACTTTCCAAATTTGTCAGAATAAAGCTTCAATTATCTAGACGTGTTTTCTTCTGCCTACGCAGTTGACAAATGAACTAAACGTAAACTGAATACCATACTGATCACCTTATCAAAGAAATCCGTAATGATTCAGGAAGAACCACTAAGACAGTCACCCCATTAAATGGGTGGAACATAGCGACACATCAGTTGCTGCCCAAAACCAACATGAAAGAGTAACTGTAAGAATAAAATGTAAAACAATGTAGTATGTGAAACTACGCAAGTAAATGCCCATCATAATAAGGAAAAAAAGACATATGAATTAACCTCGCAGATGAATGATACACATAGATACCTATAACAATCACAGAATGTTACCACGAGGATATCACCTCCAATGAATAGCATGTGCAACCAAGCCGATATATCCAAATGTGTATATCAGTGCATCCAAAAACAAATCCTAATCTTAAAAAAGTCAGCCATAATTAAGTAGTTATCATAAACATCAACCCATTGAATACATAGGTGTAACCTTATCACCCATAACAATCATAGACCATATGGATATCACCGTACAAGTATGACGTAACATCAGCCAATAACCATCCATTAAAAAAACGTTAATCAGCTCAAGCTAGGGATGAACTCGGCGCGGAAATGAGAAAAAAAGAACAATAAACTTATTCCTACGACTATCCATGTTATTTTTTTTCATAAAACATATTAACAAACAACGACAACAACAACACTAATACGAATACTAATATAATAATAATATTGATAATAATAATAACACTACTACTACTACTACTACTACTACTACTACTACTACTACTACTACTACTACTACTACTACTAACAGCAGTAATAACAAGAAGAAGAAGAATAGTGATAATATGATGACGATCATCGTCATCATCATTAAACAAAAAGCTAAAGAATCGCTCAGTACACGCTTTGTGCATGACGTGAAACACAAATATTCGGGCTGATTTAATACGAATAAATTACTTTGACCCTCTCATAAGCCGCAAACTGCATCTCTAACAGAATGCTAACGTTTTCCTTCCAGTTTATGTACTTATGCCGAAAACCTCAATACAAAATATATTATTTTTTTTTTCACTGTTCACCAACCCATCAAATCATAATATATAGTATAATCGAATCTTACGATTTGTCAAAATAAAATCAGTTCCTGCTACCAGTGCCTGGCACTGTTATTAAAAGCCGCGTTTCATCCGGTGTTCTACAGTTCATTTTCTTTTTACTAGTGCAAGCAGCTTATTGAA
The DNA here is from genome assembly GCA_016801955.1 of Conus betulinus. Lineage (NCBI taxonomy): Eukaryota > Metazoa > Mollusca > Gastropoda > Neogastropoda > Conidae > Conus > Conus betulinus. Next base: position 28,283 of record JADBJO010016043.1, on the reverse strand, counting down.
AACAAATGTACAAGCGTATGGGCAGCACTTCATAATGATCGGAGCGAGAGAGAGAGAGAGAGAGAGAGAGAGAGAGAGAGAGAGAGAGAGAGAGAGAGAGAGAGAGAGAGAGAGAGAGAGACATATGTAAGTCTGTATATGTGTGTATATGTGTGTAAGTATGCATGTGCAGTAAGCATATATAAATGCACATGCGTGAACATACATGCGTTTATGTAAGCATGCAAGGATGTACATTTCTGTGTTTGTATGGATGGATGGCTGGATGGATGGAAGGAAGGAAGGATGGATAAAACGTATTCTGCGTTCTGTCAAAGAGGATGAAGAAGAGGTCAAAGTCATCGTCCAGGCATGGAACCGACCCGCTCATTGCGGAACAGGGTTGCTGAGGCAGTTGGCAAGGTCCAAACCTGCCAGTTCGCATTGCTGGGCAGCCGCCTTCTTCTCCTCTTCACTGAGGCTTTGAAAGGCCTGCACGGCGGCACCACATTGTGGGCTGAAGACAGAATCCACAACAACACAGCAGCAGATGGGATGACCAAAAAGGGACATAATCCACAACAACACAGCAGATGGGATAACCAGCAAAGGGACATAATCCACAACAACAACACGCAGATGGAATGACCGACAAAGGGACATAATTCACAACAACACAGCAGATGGGATGACCAACAAAGGGACATAATCCACAACAACACAGCAGATGGAATGACCAGCAAAGGGACATAATCCACAACCAACACAGCAGACATGATGACCAACAAACGAACAGAAGATCCTTTTTGGGTCACAAGATTGGCCATACACTATATTTTGTCTTTCAGCGCTCACAGGGTCAGCCATGTACTGCATGTTGTCCTGCACCAGTCACAAGATCAGCCATGTAGTGCATGTTGTCCCTGCACCTGTCACAAGATCAGCCATGCACTGCATGTTGTCCTGCACCAGTCACAAGATCAGCCATGTAGTGCATGTTGTCCTGCACCTGTCATAAGATCAGCCATGTAGTGCATGTTGTCCTGCACCTGTCACAAGATCAGCCATGCACTGCATGTTGTCCTGCACCTGTCACAAGATCAGCCATGCACTGCATGTTGTCCTGCACCTGTCACAAGATCAGCCATGCACTGCAGCTTGTCGTCCATCAGTTACAGGATTACCCATACACTGCATCCTGTCCTTTGTCGGTCACACTATTAGCAACACACTGCATCCTGTCCTTTGTCGGTCACACTGTTAGCAATACACTGTATTGTGTCCTTTGTCGGTCACACTATTAGCAACACACTGCATCCTGTCCTTTGTCGGTCACACTGTTAGCAATACACTGCATTCTGTCCTTTGTCCGGTTTGTCGGTCACACTGTTAGCAATACACTGTATTGTGTCCTTTGTCGGTCACACTGTTAGCAATACACTGTATTCTGTCCTTTGTCGGTCACACTGTTAGCAATACACTGTATTCTGTCCTTTGTCGGTCACAAGATTAGCTGTACACTATAGTCTGTCATTCACCAGTCACAGTGCTAGCGGTACACTGTAATTTGTCATTCAATGGTCACAAGATAAGGCACACACTGTATTTTGTCATTCTATGGTCACAAGATTAGCCATACACTGTATTTTGTCATTCTATGGTCACAAGATTAGCCATACACTGTATTATGTCATTCTATGGTCACACGATTAGCCGTACACTGTATTTTGTCAATCACTGGTCACAAGATTAGCCGGACACTGTATCTAGTCCTTTGTTGGTCACAAGACAGGCTGTACACTGTATTCTGCCCTTTGTCAGTTATAAGACTAGCCGTACACTGCATTTTATCTTTCAGCAGTCACAAGACTAACAGTATGTTGTTGTGTAAACGAGTGTGGATTGTAAAACGCTTAGAGCTTGGTGTCTATCCAAGGATAGGCGCTATAGAAGTGTTCATTATAATAACAAGATATAACAGAACGTTGCACCATGTCCTTCACCTCTCAGAAGATGACCATTACTCACTGCGATTTGTTCATTATAATAACATGATGTAACAGAACGTTGTACCATGTCCTTCATCTCTCAGAAGATGAACATTACTCACTGCGATTCGGGCTGCGGTACGTTCTGATGGAGAAGGGCGTACAGGATCTTCTGGCCAGGGCTGTCTAGGTCCATGAAGCTGCGTTCAAAAGCTTTGTCATTTCGACCCGAGCACAAGGTGGGGGAACCTGACGCTGGAATGATGTGACAGCTTACGTTTTTTGTGACAGCTTACGCCGCCTGCAAGATAGGCATAGGACATGGTGGGTCAGGCCACACGCTTTAACTGAGGGCCAGGTAAGGTGGAGACAGGAAATCAAATCAACTCATTCCCGAATTCACAGTTGCAGCGTAAGTAACGTGATAACTGGGTGTTTTTTTTTTCAGACTCAGTATATCTAAAACTATCCGCAAAAATCAAAAGTCGAGAAAAGATAAATAATATCAAGGTAGTAAGTGAATGAGTACATGAATGATGAAGAAATAAACAGATAAATGAATAAAACAAATACATAAAAAAGTAAACAATAAATAAATAATGAATGATTGAATATATGTGTATGTATATATATATAAAATGTATATGCGTATATATATATATATATATATATATATATATATATATATATATATATATATATATATATATATATATAAACAAAGCTTGCTCTTATGTCGTAGACTGAAAACATTCTGAGGTGACCTCCAGGTGGTGAATTCTGAAGTGACCTCCAGGTGGTGAATTCTGAAGTGACCTCTGAATGGTGAATTCTGAAGTGACCTCCAGGTGGTGAATTCTGAAGTGACCTCCAGGTGGTGAATTCTGAAGTGACCTGTGGGTGGTGAATTCTGAAGTGATCTCTGGGTGGTGAATTCTGAAGTGACCTGCGGGTGGTGAATTCTGAAGTGACCTGCAGGTGGTGAATTCTGAAGTGACTGTGAAATGCACTTGGTAATGCAGTCTGTAGTTCTCCCTTCTGCCTCGTGCTAGGGTTGTTTTACCTGTGAAATGCACCTGGTAATGCAGTCTGTAGTTCTCCCTTCTGCCTCGTGCTAGGGTTGTTTTACCTGTGAAATGCACTTGGTAATGCAGTCTGTAGTTCTCCCTTCTTCTGCCTCGTGTGGGGTTTGTTTTACCTGTGAAATGCACCTGGTAATGCAGTCTGTAGTTCTCCCTTCTGCCTCGTGCTAGGGTTGTTTTACCTGTGAAATGCACTTGGTGATGCAGTCTGGCGGCTGTCGCTTCCCGAACTGACGTTCCTTTCTTCATAGAGCGACTCTGTGGCCTCTCCAAACTGGATCCAGTTGGGCATTTCATCATTTCTGCTGGCTTCTTCTTGCGTTGTGTGGAACTTTCAGGTTCAGCCAGGACCTGCGGTAGCTGGGCAGACACAGGGTCACTGTAACCTTGTCACTTTTTTTTTAAACTTCTCTGTCACAAATCTTGTGGATGTCTTGATGTTTGATCCCGGGATCAGGGAGTCACGAATGAAACATTTTTTTTTTTTAAATATGATTTTGTGATTTCAACAGTGTTTTGAAGAGGTCTCGTCTGACACAGATTTGAGTCTTCGCTGGGAGTGCTCGTGCTAACGTCGGACTGTGAGACAGGACATTTTGCTACGATGTCTGGGAGGTCGGTGGAGAATTACGTATTGCATGCTAAGAAATCAGATTTCATAGTCTTCATTCCACAATGCTCGACACAAACATCAGCTGGTTATATCATAGATACTATCACTGCACTCACCACCGGGTGTAAACCTTTTATTCTGCTTTAAAACCCATGTGACTGGACGAGTCTTGTTGTTGTTGTTGTTGTTGTTGTTGTTGTTGTTGTTGTTGTTATTGTTGTTGTTGTTGTTGTTGTTGTACCCTACCCTGGCTAAAAGACTCCAGGGATCATTCGAACAGCCAAAGTCGACAAAGCAGACACATTCTTAAGCGTAAGAACAGTCTTCTCGTTCGAAGTGAAGATTGACGTGATGTATGTGGCGGCTTCTTCTTAAGATCATTGAGTTGTTGACATTGTTATTGTTACTCTTTGTCCGAGGTGAGGCATCGACTTTGTTTTGAAGCGTTGTTATTGTTGTTGTTGTTTCTTTGTTTTTGCTGTTGTTATTGTTGCTTTTGTTGTTGTTGTTGCTGTTGTTGTTGTTGTTGTTGTTGTTACTGTTGTTGTTGTTGTTGTTGTTTTTTGTTTGCTTCCTTTCGGTAGGTACTCTGCTCTCAAACCTCTGTGTGGACTTGTTTTCTACCAGGCTGGGCCACTGACTTCACCAGCTCCACATGATTGGATGAAGTCGTGTTGTCTGTGTTCGATGGCTGCTACAGAATTGAACCTGCACATATGCTTGTGATGGAATTGCTTCGTCCCCCAAACGGCTGTTTCAAGCGAAGGTATGGAATCGCACGATGTTATCATGACATTGTGCAATCTTGACTGTTGGCATTTACTTTATTTTTCTAGCGCCTTTTCGATTCCTTCTTGGATTCTGCCATCAGTGGCTTTCTGGCCGAGGTTCTTCAGTGGTTCTGACGATGGGTACCAGACTTGTTTTCTTGAATCCCACCCTATCTTAGTCACCAGTGCCTCTGTCTGTTTGTTTGTCTGTTACCCACCCTATCTTAGTCACTTATGCCTCTATCTGTTTGTTTGTCTTGTTACCCACCCTATCTTAGTCACTGATGCCTCTATCTGTTTGTTTATCTTATTACCCACCCTATCTTAGTCACTGATGCCTCTATCTGTTTGTTTATCTTATTACCCACCCTATCTTAGTCACTGATGCCTCTATCTGTTTGTTTATCTTATTACCCACCCTATCTTAGTCACTGATGCCTCTATCTGTTTGTTTATCTTGTTACCCACCCTATCTTAGTCACCGATGCCTCTATCTGTTTGTTTGTCTTGTGGTACACAGGCCTCCTTAACGTTTTCGCGTCGATTTCAACATGGAGATAGGCCGTCCAGCAAAAACATCAGAGACGTCCTATTCTAAAATGTTGCTGTATTGCTGTATCCACTACTTGTGTGTGTGTGTGTGTGTGTGTGTGTGTGTGTGTGTGTGCGTGCGTGCGTGCGTGCGTGCGTGCGTGCGCGCGCGCGCGCGCGCGCGCGCGCGTGCGTGCGTGCGTGCGTGTGTGTGTGTGTGTGTGTGTGTGTGTGTGTGTGTGTGTGTGTGTGTGTGTGTGTGTGTGTGTGTGTGCCCTGTTAGTATGGATGATCTTTTCTTACATTTTAAATCATTGAATGTTCAACCAGATAGTGTTGAGAATAAAGGGATATTGACTGTGACTTGCAACATGATCTTGAATTTTTAAATGCACCAATAAATGACGAAGACGTTGAAAAAGCTGTACAGCAACTTAAGAATGGAAAGGCTTGTGGGATAGATAAAATACGAAATGAATATATAAAACAAAGCATTCCAGTTCTCAAAACAAGTTATTGTAAACTTTTCAATAAAGTTCTTGATACAGGGACCATACCAGAAAAATGGTTAACTGGACTTATTCTGCCAATATACAAAAAAAGGTAGTAAACTGGACTGTAACAATTATAGGGGATAACATTTCTGAGTTGTGTTGGAAAACTGTTCACAACAATTTTGAATAACCGTTTGGCAGATTTTATTGAAAATAACAACACACTTTCGGAAAATCAAGCTGGCTGTAGACGAAATCATTCCACAACAGATCATATATTTGTTTTAAAAAGTTTAATTGATATTTTCAATAGTCGTAAGAAGCAATCGTTTTGTGTTTTTTTGTTGATTTCACAAAAGCGTTCGATTCAGTTTGGAGGCAGGGATTATGGCAAAAGCTTATCAAAGAAGGCGTAAATGGAAAGATTTTGCAAGTAATCACGAATATGTGTCAGCAAATAAAATCTTGTATATTTATGAAGGGGAGCCAATCTGAATATTTTGGCAGTTTTAGAGGTGTTCGTCAAGGTGAAAATCTTTCACCTTTGCTATTTTCATTGTATTTGAATGATCTTGAACTTTATCTCACAGATCGTAACTGTGCTTTCTTGAATATTGATTTAAATATCCCTGACTCAGATTTATTAAGTTACATTAGTTTACTTTTACTTTTATACGCTGATGATATTGTTGTTATTGCAGATTCTTTTTGTGGTTTACAGCATGCTCTTGATGTATTAAGCGAGTACTGTACCGCATGGAAGCTTAATGCTAATGTAGCAAAAACAAAGGGTGTAGTTTTTAATGGACGCAATAATCCTAGAAAAAAAACTAAAGTTCAAAAACCAGTCCATAGAAATAGTGCACACTTTCAAATATTTAGGTATAATCTTTGGCAGAACAGGAATTTTTTATAAATGTAAGAAGTATTTGTACGACCAAGCGCAATGTGCAATGTTTTCTTTGCTAAAGATGGCAAGATTTCAAAATCTGCCTATAAACATTGTACTGGACTTATACCAGTCAATGGTACTGCCTGTACTTTTATATGGCTGTGAAATTTGGGATATAGTGATTTAAAAGCTAATGGAAAGTTTTCAGCTTAAATTTTTTTAAGCATCTTTTTTCATTTAAATCGTTGTACTAAAACAGAACTAATATATGGAGAACTAGGAATGTATCCTGTTGCAGTTCAAGTATATGCACGAATGATAAAAATCTGGTCATCCTTACTTTCACCACAAACGAACAAATATTCATCTAGATTGAATCAGGAATTATATGATTTATACAGAAATCAGGGTTTTACATCTAGCTGGTTGATGTGTATACGGAACATCCTTATCGAAACAGGATTCGACTTTGTGTGGAAAAGTTTTCGTCTGTTCATAGTATCTGTAGAAATGTTCGTAATTCATTAGAAGATGTTTACATACGTGCTTGGAACGATGCTTTAGAATCTAGTAATAAGTGTTTATTTTTACAGGAATTTTAAAACAGAGTTTTGCCGTGAAAAATATATTGAAATGTTGCCTGATGTTTATATATACCCACTAATTCGGTTCCGCCGCTGTGGTAATCATAAACTCATGATCGAAACTGGCAGACGATTTGGAATACCTCATGATGAACGATTTTGTCGGGACTGCGACCAGAATGACCTTGGCGACGAATTTCATTTTGTAATGAAATGCACCAAATATGATGATATTAGAAATAAGTTTATACCAAAACAATTTACATGTATAAAGTCCGTATTTAACTATTGTCGTTTGCTCTGTGGTAATAAAAAAAGTGTTACTAGTGTGTTAATTATCGGGAAAATTTTTGGATGTTTGATGTGTTTTCGTTTACATTTGTTCATTTTGTTTCAAGTCCTCCATGCCCCAAAAGGGGTCACAGGATTAAATCTTTGAATCTTGAATCTTTGTGTGTGTGTGTGTGTGTGTGTGTGTGTGTGTGTGTGTGTGTGTGTGTGTGTGTGTGTGTGTGTGTGTGTGTGTGTGTGTGTGTTTTTTGCACGCGCGAGCGCGAGTGTGCATGTGTGTGTGTGTGTGTGTGTGTGTGTGTGTGTGTGTGTGTGTGTGTGTGTGTGTGTGTGTGTGTGTGTGTGTGTGTGTGTGTGTGTGTGTGTGTGTGTGTGTGTGTGTGTGTGTGTGTGTGTGTGTGTGTGTGTTGCACGCGAGCGCAAGCGCGAGCGCGAGTGCGCATGTGTGTGTGTGTGTGTGTGTGTGTGTGTGTGTGTGTGTGTGTGTGTGTGTGTGTGTGTGTGTGTGTGTGGTGTGTGTGTGTGTGTGTGTGTGTGTGCACTGTCGCTAGCTTTTAAACTTTTTCTTTTCATGGTAAGTGATTTTGTGAGTGAAGCACAGAACTAGGACGTGCATGCATGTAAGGAAACAAGGAATACTTATGGGAATGTTTCAGCCAGCATAGAAAACTGTTGATTTGGACGGAATCAATCGATTTGGGAAGAATTGGGTAAAAAAAATATATGCCGGAACTTCTCATTGTCCAATCAAAATTCTCGTTACTTCTTGGGTCTCTTCTCTCTGGCGCAGTGATAGTCCCACCATAATACGCACAGGTGGACGATTTGGTGACACGAAAAAAAAGACTCTTTGTTTTACCGTTTTGAATAATTTTCCGATATGGCATCAGACCAGCTTGTCAAGTCAAGAAATCAGCTTTTCAAAAACAAAGGAAAAGATGCAGAGGTCAGTGATAAAACTCACGAGTCGGACTTTGATCATGTCGTAAGCCTAACTCTTTATCACTGAAGCGAACGTGAACACGTAATATTACCAAATCTGATATTGTCCCTTTCAGCCTTTAACTTCATGTGACAAACAGTAACAGCGACTTCAGGCTCGTTTTCTTGACAGCAGTTATTCCCACATCCGAAAACGTAACGATTTATTTTTGAACAGCAACAGTATTCAGTTTGAGATACATGGAACTAAGCGTGACTACTAAAACAATTATTGAGGAAAAATGGTGGTCCGTAGGGACATGCTTGACTGAAATCGTATCTTGTGAAACGATAGTCATGGTTGACATGTTATTTATTGCCGCTGTACTTAAAAAAATAAACGCATCCAAACACACACACGTTTGAATATTTGAACGAAACAATTTCAAGAATTTGTACACCACAGTCGGAGTTGAACTGATCAAGAACAAACTGAAGAGAATGTGCTCAAATCTGTTTAGTGTCAGAATCAGACTACCCATTCAGTGTGTCCCCATACCATGCAAGCAGTATGCGGTAAAAAACAGCAAAAACATGCATTTAAGATGTTCAGAGAGGGTTCTAAGATGCATTTGGATTGTAAAATGTGAGTCTAATGAGTGTCATGCATCATACCTGCTCAGTTGCCTGTTCATATGACATGCCTCGGTTTTGCAAATAAAGGAGGCAGTAAGATACTGAGAATAACTTCTTCTTCTGAAAAGACTGGTTCACTCAAAAACAAGTAGGTCACCAGCATGCATGTTAAAAAATAAAATAAGAGAAAGTGCAACTCAGCCTGGTGGCCCCTGGAGCAAAATTTGGCAACAAGGGGTCGCACACAATATTCAAAAAAGTTAAAAGCAATGGCCAGGTTCAGGCCCAGGTAACCATAAAATACTTGGGGAAGTTAAAATAGAAGAATCGGTCAATATGCAGATCTCAAGACTGTCGTATCAATTTGGTTGTTAAACGAGACTGCATTTGTAGCAATCTTGATGGCACCTGGCAGTGAGTTCCACAGCCGTACAGAACTAGGATAAAATTAAATGTAAATGGCTGTCAATATTTGATGCAGATATGGCATAAGATCGACCGCCACTCCTGGTGCTACTTTTTATTCAATAGTAGTTCCATTGGGATATCAGTTAGTTTAGCTTTGCCCTCGAAGAAAATATTAAGTTTGATAAAAGCTCTTCTCTCTTCTAAAGGGGTTTCCATTCTAATTTCCTCATGTCCTTCCTAGTATTCCCTTTCTCTCTGATATGGTTCCCTGTTACGAACCATGCTGCTCTCCTCTGTATCTTTTCAAGGTTATCAATGTCCTTTAGATTGTAAGGATCCCAGACTGAGTATTCCAGTACTGGTCTAACCAGTGTTTTGTAGCAGTCGTCCTTAACCTTTTTGGGGCAGTCATTGATATTCCTGTATAAGAAAGCTAAGATGATGTTTGCTTTCTTACTAAATTGTAATGTTCTTTCCATTTGAGACGACTATATGTAATCACACCAAATATTTTTCAGCATTGGTTTCTTTAAGAGTAGTTTCATGAATAGAATATTCTGATCTAGTTGGTGAGTGTTTATTACATATACACAACACTTGGCACTTCTGGGGATGAAATTCCATTTTCCAAGTTCTTTCCCACTCTTGTAAAGCGTTTAGATCTTCTTGTAGAATGTGTGTATCATTCTTGCTTCTGATTGTTCTGTATATTAAGCTGTCGTCTGCAAAAAAGCCTTACAGTAGTTCCAGGAGAGATATTTCTACATATGTATGTAAAAAAAAAAAAAAAAAAAAAAGGGGGGGCCCCAGGACAGTTCCCTGTGGTACACCTGACACGACTGATTTACAATGGTTGACGACCCTTCCACAACAACTTTCTGCGTTCTCCCAACAAGGAATGATCTAGACCATTTTAACAAAGAACCGCCCATGCCGATGTGTGTTCCAATTTAAGCAGCAGGCCCTCATGGTACAACCTTATCAAAGGCTTTAGAAAAGTCTAGTAAAATTGCATCTGTTTGCTGTCTGTTGCTAAGACAGTTATTAAAATCATTGAGAGTTGTTATAAGTTTGAGTCTCACAACTCGTTTGCTGTCTAAAATCTTGCGGTGCGCACACAGCTGTGCCTGGCACAGTTGTGCCTTGTGCCTACGAAAAGCCTGGAGCTAAGAGTTCATGTTCATCAGCAAAATTACTGACTGCTGTTAAGGCTTTTTAGGCATACAGTGTTTGTGAGATGACAACATGGACTCCATCAGAAGCATCGAAAGAATTGACCTGAATTAATTTTCATCTAAATTTTGCCAGTTCTGCTGAAAAATGCTTGGGCTTGGAGATTCAACACAGACTGGCCAGAATCGTTTCCCTGTCTTGGATGTGAATAATTATGTTTATTTCTATAGCGCATCTTCCATAAAAATGCTCAGCAGTGCTTTAAATTTCATTAAAAGAGCAAACAGTAATGATAGGAGTTACAACGGTCATGCACATTGAAAAAAACTCAAAGCCTCAAGATATCAAATACTGACTTGCACAAATCAAATAAACATGCACCATAGTACCATTTCACTTCATTTTGGACATAGACCTGTACTGTATCTGTATGCATGTGTGTGTGCATGTGCATTGTGCGTGTATGGGTGTGTGTGTGTGTGGAAATGTGTTCATGTGCATGCGTGCGTGTGTGCATGTGCGTGCATATTGGGAAGGCAGGATCTGTTCTACAAAGTTCTTTTTTTTTAAAAAGCAAATTTGAAGAACAAGTCAAAGAAAATTTCAAACAATATGTTCAATGTACAAACTATATCTACTGAGGATGTTCATATGATTTGAAAATAGAAAAAAAAAGGAAAGAAAAAAAATAACCCCAGAACAAAAATCTTCAATGTATAGGTCATAGACCATGTTCAGGACTGATGACTTGAAATGAAAGACAAATTATAGGCAATGAGGTATGAAAACATATATGTATACCTAAAGAGATGAATGCATGTTTTAAGGTGTGTGTGTGTGTGTGTGTGTGTGTGTAAATTACTGTAATGGGGAAAAGGAAAAGGAGAGGCAGATACAGGGAAAAGGTAAACGGTAATACTAATAGAGAAAAAGAAAGGGAGGGAGAGAGTGTAGAGGAGGAGTCTTATGCTTTGAAGGGGGCGCTTGAGGGTGTGTTCACCACTCCCAACCCAACCTTCCACTCTTTTTCTCCTCCCTTACACCTCCTCCCCCCCCTCCCCCCCCCCCCCCCCCCCCCCTCTCCCCACCCCCCCCCCCCCCCCCCCCCCCCTCTCCCCACTTGTTTGGGGTCTATCACAGTGTCAGTGGACAATTCTCTCTCATGTGATGTTCACATTCATTCTTTTTCTTTTACACACACACACACACACACACACACACACACACACGCACACACACACATAGTCATATGTATAGTGCAGAGTGATAAGTAGTCTAGACATACAGAATATCCTCTTCATGTAAAATTTAGTCAGCACAAATTCATGGTTCTTAAGTACTGCTAATGATAGGTTAAAACTGCATCTGAGATAATAGCTCAAAGCTTGCCTCATGTTTGTGCATTTGCTCCCTCATTTCAAGCTGTCATTATGTCAAGGGACAGGTGTTCCATGGTGATCGAAAAAAAAAAGTGAAAAAACTGAAGTTGTGCATTCTTTCTGTCTGTCTGTCTTTTTTTTTTTTTTTGAGTGAAAAGGAAAATCTCTGTTTGGTTTTAGTGTCTTCTAGCCCGGATTCAAATTCATTTCTTTTAATCTAGAATCAGCTTTCTTTTTTTATTAAGTGTCATGAGTCAGTTGTTCTGAAAGTCATTCTGTGCTGTTTCTGTTCTGTTCATTGTAGTTGTGCCAGAGCAGCAACTTGAGTAAGGTAACTAAGAACTGTTGATGGCTGAAGTGATGAGGAATCATCTTTCCACATGTCTGTGGCATAATGCGGGCTGGCTTTTCAACTTACTCAAGTAACTTTTTGTTAAAGATCCACATGTCTGTGGCATAATGCGGGCTGGCTTTTAAACGTACTCAAGTAACTTTTTGTTAAAGATCCATGCTGCTTACAGGTTGTTAAGTCCAATAATATATTTTACAGTTTTCTTGACTTGTTTATTAAAACTTTCTCAAGTACATTTTTTTTTAAATTTTTTTTTTTATTAAAGATGCCCTCTGCTTACAGGTTGTTTTAACTTCCAGTCTACAGATTGTTAAGTCCAGTCATATTTTCACAATTTTCTTAAGGCTGTACAGTCAACATGGGCCATGATATATTTACTGAATTTGTTTGTTACCATTTAAAACAGTTTGTTTCAAAGTGAGATGGCTGCAGGCAGGAATTGAAACAAACTTAAAAATGAGTGTTCCACTTCCACTGTATGACAGAGACAAAAGTGAACGAGTTTATTTCACGGTACAGTTGAATTTAAAAAGGTTTCTCGTTTATTTGACAGGAGAGAGACTTTGATTGCATTTGAAAGGACATTGTGTGTGTGTGTGTGTGTGTGTGTGTGTGTGTGTGTGTGTGTGTGTGTGGTCTAATTGTTATTTTGTTTGTTTTTTGTCACAAAGTTGTGGTCTTTTTTTTTTTTTTTTTTTTTTTTTTTTTTTTTTGTCAGAAAGTTGTTATTTGTTCTTTCAGATATTGATTTATCGTAGTATTCTGTATTGTTGGTACAAAAATCTGAGATGATTGCACAATGCATGATGTGCATTGTGTGCATTGTTCTTCTGCCGTATTGCCTTGTTTTGTACAAATTTCCTGTCACAGCAGATTTTCCTATCTGAAATTTAGATATTGGAAATGGAAGACACAAAATGACATGCATTATTATAGTTTGCTTTTTTTTGGTCTGTCATAAGAACAGTTTTCCGAAGCAGTGTGGTTGCTTTGTCATTGTTCTTTCTGTTAAAGTGTTGCTTTGTTTCCACTATGTGGCTGTGTAAATGTTGCCCCTTTTTTTGTGTTTGAATTGTGATCTTTGACATTTTTTTTTTTTTTTTTTTTTACATTGTGCTTTGCTGTACACGGATGTCGTTTTGTTGTTGACAGGAGATGCGGCGCAGGAGAACAGAAGTTACTGTGGAGCTACGAAAGGTAAGTCAGTTCTACCTCTGTACAATTTATAAGGCAAAACGCCTAATCCTAGTAATCTTGAAATAGTTCAATTGAGGATGGCCGAAACAAACTGTTGTTGTTGATAGAGTTTAATGCATGTGTGTGCGATTGTGTCCATGTTTGTGTGTGTGAGAGAGAGAGAGGGAGCGGGAAAGAGAGAGAGAGAATTTATAAAATTTTCCATGAAAATGTCCAGCAAAACAAGCGCGGTGTGTACTTTTTCGTTGTTCGTGCAGTATTACTGAATCTTGTATTTAGAGTCACAGGTGTTTCAAATAGTGACTCTGTCTTGTCCCATAATTCCTTTGGGAATGATTGGGGCTGGCCATCACCTTGGTCTTCTCAGTGCTGATTTCTGTGCTGTATCTTGTGGATGTTCCATCCAGTCTTTTGATTTAAACCTTGCTTGGCAAGTGCTTGTTCACTGCCTGCCTGACACTTCATGTTATCTGCAGAGCGAAGGTCCATTATGGTTCTTTCTCCAGCACTGACAATGGCTATGCTAGTATGATCTGAAATGTTGTCAATGTCTATTGCTGTTTGATTTTGCCAGGCCCTGGGCCTTGTGTATGGTTTCTTTTTTGCCATGGTATGATAGGAAATATTGTCAATGTCTGTTGCTGTTTGATTTTGCCAGGCCCTGGGCCTTGTGTATGGTTTCTTTTTTGCCATGGTATGATAGGAAATATTGTCATTGTTGCTGTTTGATTTTGCCAGGCCCTGGGCCTTGTGTATGGTTTCTTTTTTGCCATGGTATGATAGGAAATATTGTCATTGTTGCTGTTTGATTTTGCCAGGCCCTGGGCCTTGTGTATGGTTTCTTTTGCCATGGTATGATATAAAATATTGTCAGTGTCTGTTGCTGTTTGATTTTGCCAGGCCCTGGGCCTTGTGTACGCTTTCTTTTTCGCCATCATTTCAGGCCGAATGTCATCCGTGAGTGGTGAGGGTGGCTTAAGTTAAAAAATGAGACAAAGACTGGGGACAAAGGAGATGGACAAAACCTGACATGAAAAGGCAAACTGAGATCTGTTGTCAAGATGTGTGTGTGTGTGTGTGTGTGTGTGTGTGTGTGTGTGTGTGTGTGTGTGTGAATCTGATAGTTTTATTATATAGGATAATAAGTGGCTGATATATTTCACACCTTAGCTGTGAATACATTTCATTACATACATTATGGCTGTGGAATGTGCCACGCTGGTCAGTGAACATGAAGTTTTTAAAATACTTTTATTTGACCCTTGATTTTTGGGGGAGGGGGAGGCTTGTTAACTTCTAATTGTATAAAGTCATTTTAATCAGAAAACCAAACTAAAACTGGGTCACTTTTTAAAATCAATTCATGATGTCTGCTGAGTGTTCGGACTTGCACGATGTGAGACACAAACATTTTACAGCAGATTCCATGAAAACATTGTTCAGAGATGTTCCGCCTGACGCGATCTTTGAGTTCTTGAAAGAGGTTAACATTTTTCGTCAGATCTGAGATTTTACAGTGGAAAGATTTTTTAACAAACTTTTGGTTGAGTTTTTAGACGATCTATTTTAAAGAATTGTGTGAATGAATGACCTATGAGTTGATTTTAACTTGGTGACAGCCCTGATGTGGCCCTTTGCGGTCGGCTGGGCTCTAAGCAACATTACCTTACCTTATCTTATGATGTCTGCTGTCATGTATGACAAGGTTTTTGTGTCGTACAAAGGACAGAGGAAGGCAAACAGAAACATGGAGTTGATTTTTTTTTCTTGTACCTTTCTCCTGGCAATATGCATTGAGAAAATACAGTATTTTTTTTTTTTAATTTAGAAAATACGGCTAACAACTGAAAGATTTTATATATAAAGTAATATTTCTGTTGAAACCAAAAGTATAGAATATACCCTACCATTGCTATTGATTATCATTACTTCTTGTGTCGTTTGGTAGAAAGGAAAACAAAAACCAGAGTAGTGTATATGCATTTTGCTTTGTGGACAGTGTGACATTTAATGTGGACCTCAATTCATTATCTATTGACATGAGAAAGGAAAACCCCAAAGTTTGCAACCAAGTTGTCTATCATTCAACGCCTTTTCTTCACCCCCTGTGTCCAGAGTAAGCGAGATCAGCATATACTGAAGCGCCGGAACGTCCCAGCTCAAGACAGCACAGACTCTGAAGACAGCGAAAAGACTACCAACCAGTCCCTGCAAAGCATCGTCCAGAATGCCACCAGCACGGAACCCTCAGTTCAGCTTTCAGCTGTGCAAGCTGCCAGGTATTATGAGGCTTATGAGAGATACAGGTCTGTGTACTTTTTAATTTTTTTTTTTATGTATTCAAAGTGAGGTGACTGCGGGCGGAAATTCAGTTATATTTAAAGATAATTATTAGTCTACCAAACATCAGGGACAAGCAGGTTATAAGATGATAAACAACGCATTTCAACCTCTTATTCATCTTCAGGGAAGATAAACAACGTTCAGGACAATGAAAACGAAGAACGAGCAATCATTATCTTCTTGAATTTAGTGCAGGACGGGCGTTGAATTTGAGAAGATAAGTGATTGCTCGTTCTTTAATTTCATGGTCCTGAATGCGCTGAATTTGAGAAGCTATGTGATTGCTTGTTCTTTAATTTCATGGTCCTGAATGCGCTGAATTTGAGAAGCTATGTGATTGCTCCTTCGTTTTCATTGTCCTGAATGTTGTTTATCATACTTGGAAAAACCTACGAGGTCAAAACACCTCATGTTTTGTCTTGTAATTTGTTTGTCCCTGTTGTCTGGCAGACGTACTAATAAATTTTTTAAACATTTTTTTTTTTTAATCTGGTTTGTACACCTTTTAATGAACGAGAGGCTGAAGACGGTATAACATTTTATTGATTGGAGAAAGGGGTGTCAGCGGGGTGCTCAACTGAATGAAAGTTTCAAAATGCAAAATTGCTGAAAATTTATCACGATGTGGATTGTGTCAATATGGGAAGAACAGTCAAATTTCCATCTCAGAATGACGCAGTTTGGTTGAAAGATCATTGTGCGTATAATTACAATAACAGAAAAGGTCTTGCAGGAAAAAGTTCAGTAGGAAAAAAAACAAAATGGAAGATATGACTGTTAGTTGAAAATAAGAGAGGTTTCAAGTAGGTATAGAGTGGGGTTATTAAAGACACTGATTGTCGCTTTTTTTTTTTTTTTTTTTTTTTTAACAAAGTGTATTTCAAAAAAAGAAATGTGTTTCTTGTCAGAAGTAAATTAGGTCATTCTACAGAGGTCAGAATTAGTGTCACATTTAGAGTGCAAGAGAAATGATCACTCACAGAAATTTGGGGTGGTGTGTGGTGTGAACTGGTGTTGTGAACTTCAGGTTGTGTGGTGTGAACTGGTGTTGTGAACTTAAGGTTGTGTGGTGTGAACTGTTGTTGTGAACTTAAGGTTGTGTGGTGTGAATTGATGTTGTGAAACTTCAGGTTGTGTGGTGTGAATTGGTGTTGTGAACTTAAGGTTATGTGGTGTGAATTGGTGTCGTGAACTTAAGGTTGTGTGGTGTGAATTGGTGTTGTGAACTCAGGTTGTGTGGTGTGAGTTAGGTTTTGTGAACTTAAGTCCCACTGTACAGCACTCTAACAAAAGATAACATCCAATAACATTGTTGTGAAGTGTGTACACAGCTTTTTTTGTTTGTTTGTTTTTAGTTTCACAGCCAGTGTGTTAGTTAAATAACCGGTTCACTGGCGGAGAGTTATTGCCTGTTTGTGTTTTCCTCACCTAGAGCAGTTCCCTCCATCCACTGTGGGAAGAGTTTAGGTCTGTGGCAAAAAGTCTTAGGAAATGTCTTGGAATATGCAGCCATTAGATGACTTGTGGTCAGCCATCCTCTGACTCACAGTAGCCTGTGGGCATGACTGACAAGGGGGTTGGGGGACTTGGACACGAAGAGGATTGCATCGACCAGCAGCTGGGCCTCATCAGTCATGTATGATCGATGCCAGAGACTCGGCTAGGGGACCGAACTTTGTCAAAACACTCCCACTTTTTGATGAGAAATGGTTTATGAACTTGGTACTGATGAGATAGATATTGGGGCACCTGAGGATACAGAAAGTGCTATGAGCAAGATACCAGTGTGTTCAGTCAAGGGGTCAGAATTGTCATGAAAATGTTGAGTACTAGATATGTTCTATGCGAGCCATCATCGGCTTTTATTGAAGACACTTTTATTGTACAAACATAAAGATCAAAGAAGAGTGCCAAGTCTACCAGTTTTCAGTAAAACATAAGCGTATTCTGAGATGAGAAATACCTCTAAAAAAGATGATAACTTTTCAGTCGTTCCCACTGTCACTGCTGTTGTTGTTTCGCATCTCCGTCATCAAAAATTGTGTCTGCTATAAAAAAAAAAAGTGTGAGAGAAAAAAGCTTGAAAATAATTAAAATAAAAAACAAAAAACTGCTAGCATCGCAAACTTCTTGTCTTTTGGCGGAAATATATATTTGCAAACAACATAAATACCATTCTGCTGCTTTTCTGTGTCATTCATGAACGTGACATTGAACAAAAATCTTGGTGAGAGTTTGCGCATGCTCTCACACACACACACACACACACACACACGCATGCATTCTCTCCCTCTCCACACACATGCACGCACGCACGCACGCACGCACGCACGCACGCACACACACACACACACACACACACACACACACACACACACACACACACACACACACATATACATACAAACACACACACTCTCACATTTTCTGTCTCAAGGAAAGAGTCTGAAAAAGTGCAGTTGCAGCAGTTATGTGTGTTTGTTTTGGTTTTGTGGCACGCTGAATAGGGAAATGCATAAACTATTACTGTAAGATGTGCTTGAACATATTGTTGTGACCTTTTTAACTTTTTATTTAGCTAAACGGAGTGAGGGAGTGGTTGTAACGACGATTTTGTTGTTTGTTGTTGAATGTGTGTTTAGAAGCACTAAGAAATGCATGTTGAGATTTTCACCCCAAAGATCAATTTGCAGAAAACTGCTGTCAAGTGACCGAAATCCACCCATAGACGATCTGATTGCCTCAGGGATTCTTCCAGTCCTGGTGAAGTGTTTAGCCAGAGATGATTGGTGAGTGTACACAGAGGGGGAGGTGAATGTTGATGTGTTCTCAAGAAGGCAAAATGTAAAGAGCTTTGGAGGTGGATGTGGCTGGAAAATAGGTCATTAAAATTGTACATGTTTGCATTGGGTAAACTGCAGCCCAGTAAAGTATGTGTGTATCCTAGAACCTCTGATTGACATGTTGTGAAATCATTAAATGCTGCTTCTTAAATGGGATAGTTTGGGGGTCATTTTGCTTGTATTGTATAGACAACTTTTTTTCTTTTTCTTTGAGATTTAAGTTTGCATTGTTTGTGTATGGGAGGGATTCCAAAATTAATAGGGTCTTTATGGATGGGTGTAAATGTACCAGTGCCTTTCAGTGGACTGGCTTTCATATGTGTTGAGATTGTTAAAGCATGATCATGAATTTTAGAAGTACAGCGTAATAAACATGATTATGCATTTCAGGAGTAGTACATGATTGAACCTGCCTTCCAGTCCTATGATCTGAAAAACTAGTATCAAAGACCTTTACTATGAAAAGCAAGTAATGATAACAATGTCAACAGCGGTACAGTAGGTGTGAAAGATGGCTTACATTTCTCTTGATTAGGTGTAATCAGTTTGATTGAATGTAACTCTCAGGCTCGCTAAGACCTGAACTTGCTAAGGAGGGACAGACAGAATTACACAACCTACAATACCTGACGCCCCAACTCAAATAAGCAGTCCAGTAACAAATGACCAGTTCACACACATATAATTTCATTCAAACCACGACACCGGGGTCCATAACATTGAATATTCCACTCACTACCCACACGACCACTCTCCCTCAAACTCAAACATTCAACCCCTTGACACAGTTCGCACACAGATTTCTAGTCACACCCCCCTGCATAACAAAACTAACATAAGGTCATGAAATTAATGAATGACTAAACTTAGTTCGGGTCAAATCCCAATGTGCCCAGCCTGGTGTGATGCATCGCTACCATGCAGTGCAACCCACATGACCAATAACACCTTGGCTATTGGCCCAACAGGACACCGTGAATCCGAGACCTACACAACAAATTCACTTACTGGCTCAATACACAAGCCAGCAACCAGGGAATGAACTCTGACACAATGACAGACCGATCACTAATATAGAATGCCCAAAACAACAATTCTGTAACACATACATTGGAGATTAACTAAACCGGATTACATTCCAACAACTTGGCACTTAAAGCAAGCATGACCAACAGATAAACCAATAACTGGGTTGCTATGAAACGCTCGCACAGAATGGCCCGACCAATTTATCCAAAATGTAAGAAATGTTGACCTAAATGTCTCTTGCCACCACACAAAAGACAAATTGTCTGGAAAACCTGTGCGACCCACACAAGCAACGACTAATTAATCAACACTAAGCCCACTGCACAGTGATATTAACTAAATAAATTTGAAGTCATTAAGGATTTCTGCTGGTGTCTATCACACACTGGTGGTCTGCTCCACAGCCGATGAATGATGGCACACTCTCCTGGAAATAATGTCCCAACGCTGTTACCTTAAAACAGCCTGTTTGTCGTCAACATTCACATGTACCACTTAAAACTGTTGCAGCAACAGGAACAGCAGTCCACGCTGTGCCACTCCTCGCACAGGGATCCTGTCACCAGCCAAGGCAGGAGTACGGGGAGATATCTGTGGACACATACAGGCGCATCCCCCACTAAGAATCTATCATGAATCCCATAGGGCCCTACACTACTAAATCACACACTCACCATGAGCACAACACGTGGGAGTCAAAGTAATTACTGTGATATTTTGTCTTTAAACTAACCTGTTCCAATCACAAGATGCACCCAACGGTAACCTTATCCAAATTAATAAACCAGCGTTAGCAACTAGCCTTAGTCTAATCATCATTCATGTGTATAAAAGGAAAGAGATTTCCAGACAGATTATACACAGCTCACTTTACAAGGCATCAGTGCCACACAGTAGTACAAAATCAAAGTCAAACTTCAGTCTGACTCAAATCCATAGCCTGGTCCGACTGCATATCCACTATTAAGTACTTTTCTTAGACAGCAGAACAACCTTAGAAAAACATGCATGGTTTCCAACACAATTCCCAACGTTAGGAACAAGGTCCAAACATCTGTAGCTTGGAAAGCAAGAGATAAAAGATGCAGATACTTATTGCCCAATATAAATCTGTTGGTCACTGTCACTGCCCCTGCTGTAAAAATCACTTACAACTTACAGCCTGTGTCTGAACCATGGGACAACCACAAACACGCCACATCACTACCCCAGAACACTTTCGGGGCTGTCAATCTGTGTTAAAGTCGATCTTCAGCTAAAATATCCAGCTGGCTTACTCCCACTGACTGAGCAATGCATATAAGGTTGACAAACATATCATCATAAGGTTGACAAACATATCATCATACACGACTTAAACCCAACAATTCCCAACAATGGGCCGTCTCCCCTGGTTAACTTCCAGACAGGTGCCAACAGTACTAGCAACCACACAAATACATAATTCCTAGTCTGGCATTAAGGCCTGCTAAAAGACTAAAAGACCGTACTGACACCGACAGGTTCCAGTGACTGAAACTATTGAAAGATCACATGAATGAGTGTACTTACACATGCACAAAACACCCCTACATTGATCTTACAGGCCCAGAATCATATCAATATACATAACTACTCAATGCAAACAATACACTGTTTAAATTACAAAACTAATAGCCCCTCCTGGCACTAACACGGCCCCTTGCCTGGCACCTCAGGCAGCTTTCAGCCTCCAGCTGCCCAATTCAACAAATAAAGATCAGGATTTCCTTCTGAGTTCCCCTGTATCCTGGCTCAATCCAACCACAAACCAGATTCAGATGATAGGATTGCTAAAATGTCTACACTGAATTATACCAAACGTACCTTGAACCAACATGTGTCTGGCCCAACTCCAAGATGGGTTGTCCAGCTCCACCAAGGCCACCCCCAGACCGGCAGAACCGGCATGTCCACAGCACCCAACCACAGCAAAAAGTCTTCACCCCACCAGGTTTCAGGTACACAGGTTACAGTTCAACAAGAACACTGCGCGTTCACCCGGTTTTCCAATCGCACCATGGCTCTAGAGAAGACACTGGTACCAAATAACCAAGTAAATAATCAGGCATAAGTCCCTCCACCTCTTCAGTGCAAAACCTAGGCTACTTGCTGTTTCACAAATTACAGTAACAACAGTCCTTCCACTGTACCTCCAACAGCGAGACGAATATTACACAGAAACACAGAATCAGTCCCCTCCAGACTCAAGGCAGCTCCGCTAATCCGTAAGTCAGAACCCTGAACTACAAGTTCCTAAAAGGGATTCCCTGGGACTTTCCAACATAGAAACATCACACAAACCATCAGAAACTTCCACTCTGAATCAGCTGCAAAACACACTGAGTGACTGTTCACCTAACCTCCAGCCTGTTTTACTGTAAACTTGGCTATGATTGGATAATTCAACATAAGGCTAACTATGATGGACAACTCGCAGTGAGGATGATGCATGACCCAATTTCCCCATTTCCACGGAAAACATGAAAGAGTTCAAGATATCTCCCTACCCTCCCCCAAGCTGTGCTGTCACACAGATATCCACTGACGCACACACACACACACACACACACACATGCGACGTGAGCGGAAAATGTTCGCCGGCTCACACTAGCACACATAGAGGGAATATTGACTCCGATGCGAACCACGCAAGATACACTGACATGGAACATGATCAGTCTGCGCATGCAGAAGTACACAAACAAGAGATCTATCTATAACATGTACGGGCTCACGCAACAATGTCAGTGAACCCTGACAGTAACCCTATGAATTATAGTATGATATTTCGTGAAACTGACCATATTTGGTATGTGTATATCTGTGTGTGTGTGTGTGTGTGTGTGTGTGTGTGTGTGTGTGTGTGTGTGTGTGTGCATGTGCTGTGTGCAGTCCATCGTTACAGTTTGAGGCAGCTTGGGCCTTGACAAACATTGCTTCAGGTACTTCGGCACAAACTCAAGCTGTTGTCAATGCAGGTATGGTGGTATCCTTTGCCTCCTGTATTTATTGAGATAATTTCTATGGCATGGGGGTGGGGGGGGGGGGGGGGGGGATTTGGGTGAAAAAAGATAATGGAAAAAACTCTATACTCTGGTGTTTCTTGAAAGCAATGAGAAAATGAAAACTTCTGATTTTGTTAATTTCACTCAACTGAATGTTCCTACACTGCCACTATGTGCGAACTTGATTTATGACACTGGGAACAAAAAGAAAAAGAAAACAAGGCAATTCATCCAAGTACATTTGTGCTTGTCAGTGTGTGTATTAGAATTGATGTATGCACATGTATACATAGGTGAATTTTTTTGTTCAAGTTTGGTTTTAATATGCGCTTTGTGACGTCTCTGACTGACGAGAATTGTGAATTGATGTTCATGCAAAATGACGTTTCATCGTGTTGAATACTATTGTCTGAAAGAGGATTAAGTTTGTGATGATGTAGCCCCATGGGCCATTGAACATTAAGGCTGCATGTTGACATGTGAATACGCCTGAATTCAAAATCAACTTGAAGACTAGATCTGGAGAGAAGGGCTTCAACATTTCAGCTGTGTGAGGATCTTGTTTCTAAGCAGGGGAGATAAAAAACTCAAGCCTGGTAGTCGAGCCATCAGAAAATCAAAAGGGTTAGCAGCATTTTCTAGTGTTAAAATGGATAGCGATATTTATATTCATCTTTGACACCACAGGGTCGCTATCCCCCACCCAGCTTTCCTTGACCAAGCAAAAGAATTCGGCTTCCAATTGGACTCTTGACCACAAGAGGAACATATTGTGCGGGTTCAGTAGCAAGTGTGTGTCTGCTCCCTTCTAAGAATTGTGCAGTCGGGGAAAGTGACTCTGCATGGGATTACTGTTTGTATTAAAAAGCGTAGAGAAATTGTTGAGAGTAGGCAGTTCGCTAGCAGCAAAAACAGGTAGAGTCGACCAGATAGAGAAAAACAATAATACACAGAACAAGAAAAGCATAAACAGCAAATGACAATTGTGCAGTAACGGTGAAATGTCAAAAACCTCAGTGTATGTGTGTGTGTGTGTGTGTGTGTGTGTGCGTGTGTGTGTGTGTGTGTGTGTGTGTGTGAATGCTTCACTGTGTTGATGTATGAAATAAACTTGGGCTGTAAACTTCTTTGGTGAACTAGCCCTCTTAGGCACTGAAAAAAACAAACGAAATAAAATGAAAAGCTGCCTTGGTGGTTTGGGTCTGAGGCTACTTGATAATGGGGGACAAGGGACAGGAGGCTGGAAGAAAGGGGGACCCTAAAGCCAATGGACAGTTTAGTGTCTGTGCTAACCCAGGTAGTCATCAGAGCAACTGATCAAACCCGCCTTAACGCGTCTGGTGTGTGACAGATTTCACACTGACATGGACTCAAAATACTCACGGCTGGGATTAGTTGAGTCCTATGACTTCTTTGGCATACAACACCAATTCACATGGTGAAAACACTGTGGTGTGATTTAGGCCAGGGGATGTCCCAGTCAGTTGGCAGGCATAGTGTTTGCTGTCCAGGTGACAGCGCAGTGCATCTCGGTCTTGGACCTGCTACACACAGCATCAGACTGTGTGTTTCATGCTTGAAGTGAGCAGTCTAAGAAAAATAAAATTTCATTGACACAATGATGATGATGATGACGGCTGTTCATAATGATGGCTACCAGTGTTGCTTTCACTGATACAATAATGATGATGATGATGATGACGGCTGTTCACGATTGCTACCAGTGTTCGTTTTCACTGATACAGTGATGATGGTGATGACAATGGTTTTTCATAATGGTTGTTTATCAGTGTTGTTTTCACCGATACAATGATAATGATGATGATGATGATGATTATTCATAATGATGGCTACCAGTGTTGTTTTCACTGATATGATGAGGATAGCTGTTGATAACAATAGTTGCCAGTGTTACTTTCACTTATGCACTGATGATGATGGGGCCTGTCATAATTATTACCAGGTTATTTTCACTGACAAAATAAGGATGATGATGATGACAATGACGTCTGTTCATAACGATTGCTACCAGTGTTGTTTTCACTGATACGATGATGATGATGATGATGATGATGACGATGACGACGATGATGATGATGATGATGATGATAATGAGGTCTGTTCATAACAATTGCTACCTGTGTTGTTTTCACTGATACGATGATGATGATGATGATGATGATGATGATGATGATGTTGACGACGGCTGACTGTTGCGGACTGTTCCAGAGGCTGTGCCTTATTTTATACGTCTGCTGCAGTCCCCCCATCAGAATGTGTGTGAACAGGCAGTGTGGGCCTTGGGCAACATCATTGGTAAGCCTGGCGTGGGGAACAGTCTTTGCCTTAATAGACAGTGTGCTCATCATAGACATTGTGACACTTTACGCTGGATTATGCCACATAGGCCACGCCCACTACGTCATGTCTGTCACTGATTGTCGCGTAGGGTAGCCTTGCGAACCTAGTTTCACCGACACGCACAGATCATATCATTCTTATCATTTTATATCATTCTTTATTCAGTTACTAATAATTTTTATTCTGCATGTCATGTTCACATGTCGTTCAAATACTAACCGTTGAAAAGTTATGCATGTTATATAAACACAACTATTTTTTTTCAATCTTTCCTTCTGTTTACTAGACAACATATATGCGTTAAATAAGCAGTGTTAGGGTTAAAATGCCTTTTGAAAATGCTCTCAGTCTATCAGTGACCCTTTGAAATTGACAAAATATAGCTGTCGCAGGTTTTAATCCTTTAGAATGGTGCAGTGCATATGACCACAGTTGATCAAGGTTTGCCAGGCTTGTAAAGGCGAAATGGCAGTGTTGCCTGCATTGTTTGAAGTATAAGTGAAAGAATTCAAATGCACAATGATGACCCTTCTGAACTCTGTTCTGGAGGTAGGCGACTGCATCGAAACAATAGCAAAAGGAGGTCTGGGGAATGCAATTAGAAAGCTTATGTGAGAACTTGTTGTCACGGTGTATCCATGAATGCGAGTGTATTGGATTGAGGGAACATCATTTGCAAGTCTGGCTGTGGAAGGTCTTGCCTTCACAGTATACACTATAAATATAAAAGTGTTGGCTTCACAGTATACACTATAAATATAAAAGTGTTGGCTTCACAGTATACACTATAAATATAAAAGTGTTGGCTTCACAGTATACACTATAAATATAAAAGTGTTGGCTTCACAGTATACACTATAAATGTAAGGGTGTTGGGCTGTGGAAGGTGTTGCCTTCACAGTATACACTATAAATATAAAAGTGTTGGCTTCACAGTATACACTATAAATGTAAGGGTGTTGGGCTGTGGAAGGTGTTGGCTTCACAGTATACACTATAAATGTAAAAGTGTTGGCTTCACAGTATACACTATAAATGTAAGGGTGTTGGGCTGTGGAAGGTGTTGGCTTCACAGTATACACTATAAATGTAAAAGTGTTGGCTTCACAGTATACACTATAAATGTAAGGGTGTTGGGCTGTGGAAGGTCTTGCCTTCACAGTATACACTATAAATGTAAGGGTGTTGGGCTGTGGAAGGTCTTGCCTTCACAGTATACACTATAAATGTAAGGGTGTTGGGCTGTGGAAGGTCTTGCCTTCACAGTATACACTATAAATGTAAGGTTTTGGGCTGTGGAAGGTGTTGGCTTCACAGTATACACTATAAATGTAAAAGTGTTGGCTTCACAGTATACACTATAAATGTAAGGGTGTTGGCTTCACAGTATACACTATAAATGTAAGGGTGTTGCCTTCACAGTATACACTATAAACATAAAGGTGTTGGCTTCACAGTATACACTATAAATGTAAAAGTGTTGGGCTGCGGAAGGTGTTGGCTTCACAGTATACACTATAAACATAAAGGTGTTGCCTTCACAGTATACACTATAAATGTAAAGGTGTTGCCTTCACAGTATACACCATGGCTGTAAAGGTGTTGGGCTTGGGGAAACATCATTGGAAGGTCTTGTCTTCACAGTATACACTATGAATGTAAAGGTATATGGCTTGGGGAAACATCATTGGCAAGTCGGGCTAGGGAAGAACTCCTTGACGAAATTATATACTCCTTACGTAAGTACAGTACTTTACAGAATGCAAGACAGACTTTTTTGTTTTTATTAAATTTTGACCAGGGTGTGTAGATTATACTCGGATCAAATTCTGACCAAAATGTCTTGCATTTTAAAGAGCCCTTTAAATCGTTTTGGTGCCCACTTGTTGTGGGCTGACTTGTACGCTGTGCCTGCAATAATGTTCAGGATTGTGTTGACACACTTCAAAGCAGAATAATGACTCAGACTGACATTTTTTTTTTTCAAACTACTTTTGTGTGGTCATGACAAGTTGGTAACTACAAAGAAGTCTTTTTTCAAAGCCAAACAACGTTGTTGCTCTGGATTTAAACCGTATTTTAAAATATAAGAAATGTCAGCTTGGCCACACTCACGCACAGAGAAACATCTTGTGATGCATAACATTGAAAAGATATTAAAAAAGATAGATGCAAACAGAAAGCTGGCACAGTTTAAAAACATACTGCACAAACATTCCCTGTGCATTGAGTACAGGGACATTAACCACAAAGCGTACACTGCCAAGTTGACAGTAAATGAGGTTCCACGTCATACTTCATTGCACTTCTCCCCACCGCCATCCTTTAGGAAAAATTCACTGAACTTCACTTTCAGTCCACTTTTATCACAAGAAAATATAGGAGCGACTGGATGTGAACAGCAGTGTATAAAAGTAAGGGTGTGAAAAAAAGATGCAAGTACATCCCTAGAACTGCTGAACGAGGAAGTCCATCATTGTTACCCAGAGTTTCGTTGGGGGTAAGGCACACAAACTGCCATTTTAGTCCGGCTCAGGGTAAGGCATTGAAGGGGTTAAGGTCTGGTCACTATGGGAAGCTGATGGAGTGAAGATGTTGACCAGGTGACGGCCCCAACTGCCGGGACTACGTGATCAGCCTGGGGCAGTGCAGCATCTCCTCAACTTCATCAACCCGGACATTCCCCTCTCCTTCCTGCGCAACGTGGCCTGGGTGGTGGTCAACCTGTGTCGTAACAAGGAGCCCCCGCCACCCGTCGAGACCATCCAGGAAATCCTCCCAGCCCTGTGCAACCTCATCCACCACACCGACGTTAACGTGAGTCTGAGGGTGGGCAGAGCTGGGGGAGGAGTGGGGCAAGATCACCAGGAGGTTATGTACTCTTTACCTTTCTGTGTGCATGCTTGCATACATGTGTTTGTGTGCATAGGTTGGTTGCTTTTAAGATGTAATCAGTCTGATGCTTTTTTTTTTATTTTTTTTTTTTTTAGTATTTATGACTAGATGGTTGAAAAAATCATCTGTTGATGAGACATTTTTACTGTGGTTTGACATGTAGTTTTTTTTGTTTTTTTTTTAATCCTCTGCCTACCACATCGACCGAGATCGACTGCAGGATTTCCTCTTTCTGAACATCGGATCGACCAAGATCAACCGCTGAATACTAGGTCAACTACTTTCACTTTCACCGTTGCCTGTGCCAGAATGCAATTGTGACAGAAGAGTATTCTGATACGGCCCGTTTCTGGACACCCATTTTGGTTTTTGTTGCACGAGTTTTGGTTGAGTATTTTTGCTGCTGTGAATTTTGAAAGTTAAGCTTTTTTTTGCAAAGATTTTCAGGAAAAATGGCGGATCAAGTAACTAAGCAACTTGTAGAATTCATTTTCTG
>JADBJO010016042.1:37989-41744 GCA_016801955.1 Conus betulinus | reverse complement strand
CCACCCCCCCCAACCTCTGCTACATCTCAAACATTCATCTCTTTTTTTTTTCTGACCGTCTTCTTTTCCTTTTCCGTTTGTAAGATGACTCAAGCGTCTGGGTTGATGACGTCTTTTTTTTCTCCTCCTGTTTTACCCGTGTGTGTGTTTCGTTTTGTTTGTATACTTCTTCTGGCAAGTCCGTTTTTTGTTTGTTTGTTTGTTTTCTCTTGTACTGAAGGTTTGTTTCCATCGATCCACTTTACATCATCAACAGAATGGAAAAATACCCTGTACAGAATTGCATGTATATTTAAAAACATCCATTTTACACATTCAGTTTAAAAAAAAAAGAAGATATGACCACTGAGGAAGCAATACTCAAAAACTGACACCAAAAATTGCCATAGTGATAGAAAATTAATTATACAGATCTTTCATGCTTCTGAAACATCATTGTAAAAAAAAAAAAAAAAAAAAAAAACAAAATGGGTTAACATGGTTTTGCGTTTAAGTTTGTTCATTTGTTGTCTGCGTGTTGCTTTGCTGGTTGTAGGCTGGTACACATACAGCTTTTTCAAAATTCGGTCAGTGAGATAGGGAATATTTATGTGAGCAGAAAAATCAGTTGGGGATGATCAACAAAGGTTGACAGAGTGGCACGATAAAGAAAACCTCATGTATGTTGTTGTTACTGCTTGTTTTCCTTTTAAACTCACCCAGGTGCAAAAGGAATAGTTCATTCACAAACAGACCTATACACCTGCGCTCTACAAGTTACACAGTGAATGAATTCTGACGCGCAATTCGAAGTTTTAAAAACTGAAAAATAAACGGCAATTCGTCCTACTTTCACAAAGTGCACCTCCAGTTCCCTGAGGTTCGAATACTGCAACGAAAGAAAGAAAAAACTCTAAAGATAAAGTTGTGTGGTTTAAAGCTTTGATTTCATTTCATGTACTGATAAAACGTCGGCGTGGTGCAAACATCACACACACACACACACACACACACACACACACACACACACACACACACACGCACGCACGCACGCACGCACGCACACACACTCACACACACTTACACCACACACACACACACTCTACTCTCTCTCTCTCTCTCTCTCTCTCTCTCTCTCTCTCTCTCTCTCTCTCACGCACACACACACACACGCACACACACACACACACAAACACCACACACACACATGAACACCACACACATGAGTGTGGAATAAGAGAGAGAGGGAGGGAGGAGGGAGAGAGAAAGAGAGTTTGTGCGACGTGTGTGTGTGGAAGGTGCATGCGTGCGTGCATATGCGCACGTGCGTTTGTGTGTGTGTGTGTGTGTGTTGTGTGTGTGTGTGTGGTGTGTGTGTTCAGCATGTCAGCATGAAGATGCACCGGTGCCTCCACAGCATAGCAATCCCAAAGAACAGTTCCAACATTCACGATAACAACATCCTAAATAAGAACATGTAAGCAGCTAATAAGTACTAACGGGATAACAGCCACAAAGTTCTCTAATGAATCACGATCTCAAGAATTTACTCACAACGGTGAAGAAAATGGGTGATTACAGGATGTTAGCCTTCATGTTAGACGGTGACGACAGAAGAGGTGCGGGAGGACGAAATGACAGTGAGGCAAATGTGATGATTTCGGGAGACAGTGCCACTAACTCAATATCACGACATACAACAAAACGCAAGTCAATCAACAGCTGATCCCAAAGGAAATGCGCAACAAAGGACACAGTCACGGATGACGAAGTGCGATGACGTCAGAATGTGAAAACGGGGATGACAGGTAAAGAGCAACAATAGTTGCAGGCCGTAGTCCACAATGTCCACGTGCGAACCAGCGGTCACTACATCATCATACGCAACATTACATCAACGCACCCAAAATGCTGAGCAATACACAAGGAAGTCGACAGTTTTCCCCCCATAAATGATGAAAATGATTGAAGTCCCATAACTCCACACCAGCATTGCTTTCGGTCCCATTTACCTAGCACAAATACAGAACAAACAGGAGGAACGTCTTCGAACAGGGAAGTCCCACGCTTGCCCATAGATATCCCAGCGTGCACACAGCGACCAAAACAGCTGAGGAAATGAAGCGACACAAATCGCTATTGATCCAGGGCCGACGTCTTTCTTTTGATCTTGAACAGTGTCACGTAGACACGCGCACAGACAGAGACAAATGCAGGTCACTGAGCGATGATTGATGGGACAGGAAACCCTCAATGAGGTGGACGTGGGGACAGCAGACGTTGACACCTTGCTCATTCACTACCGCCGTCACCATCATATTTCACACCCTCGTCTGATGCTTTGACGGTATGTGGACATAATCACGCCCAAACTGCTGAATCGATCGTAACGAAACTTGGTGGAAAGGTGGGACCTAGTCCAAGGATGAATCCATTCACGTTTGGTGCGGATCTGTGGTGAGGATGTGGATCACACGGCGGACAGGGGGTCTGCTCAGCATGCCAAAACGACTGATCCGATTTGACCCTAACTTGGTGGAAAGATGCAGCGTGGCCCGAGGACGAATCATGAAAATTTGGTGTGGATCCGGAGTGTCAAAGGGCGGATCCAGGATCCGTTCGACCGTGGTGGAGAGCTGCGTTATCCCAGTTAATGCTCTTCGATGCACAAGTCGACAAAACCACTTGGAAAACAAACATCCATTGTGCTGCGACATATCTGTGCACAGATAGAGAGAGAGAGAGTGAGAGCGAGGAGGGAAAAAGCGGACAGTGGGGTATGGCGGGAGAAAGGGGAGCGGGAGGGGCGGGGGGGGGGGGAGGGAGCCAGGGGGGGGGGGGGGGGGGGGGGGAAGCAGGAGGGGGGGGGGGGGGGGGGGGGGGGGCTAAGCGGAGGGGTGTGTTGTGTGAGGAAGGCAGGAATGACGGAGATTCATATAATCTGCCGCCGTTTTTCATGGACGAGATGTTTACCGCGAAACGAGGGGCCCTGTCAACTCTCCCGGACCCTTCTCGTCTTTTACTGTCATCGTAACTTTCTTTTATGGGCCCCCCAGCCCCACTGGGGACGTCGCCAAACTCTCCCCCGTGCCAGTCCGCTCCGATCACTGACCAGACAAGACAGCTCCAACCCGCGTGACGCACGTGCTCATCACGAGCCCAGCACGTCATCAAGACCGGCCGACATGTAAACACGCGGTTATTGCGTCTCTACGTTTCTCAGACGTTAATGAGGAGCTCCTTTCCGCCGCGGCGGAGCCCTGGTCCCACCAGCTAAAAACCATGGTGATTTATATCAGAGAGGTCAGAACTGATCGAAGTTTTACTTTTGAAAAAAAAAAAACAAAAAAAAAATAATGGGGGGGGGGGTGGAGGGGGGTTGGGGGTGGGGGGGGGGGGGGGTGGGGGGGGGGGGGGGGGGGGGGGGGGGGGGGGGGGGGGGGGGTCCATTGTTAAGTAAAAGTGAATATACACTGTCAGCATGGGTTTAAAAGTAATATTGTGTGACAAA
This sequence comes from Conus betulinus, assembly GCA_016801955.1. Lineage (NCBI taxonomy): Eukaryota > Metazoa > Mollusca > Gastropoda > Neogastropoda > Conidae > Conus > Conus betulinus. The sequence continues at coordinate 38,254 of JADBJO010016042.1, read as the reverse complement.
AACTCAAGACCTCCAGTGTAAAGAACTCCGCACTGATGGGATTGATTTAAGACTCAAGACTCCAGTGTAAAGAACTCCGCACTGGATGCGATTGATTTAAGAGAGAGAGAGAGGAGAGAGAGAGAGAGAGAGGGGGAGAGAGAGGGAGAGGGGATGTCTGCGTGCTCATTGTACGCAACATATACGCTAGATTACACATCCGCACGTCTAAGGTCAACTGTCTGACATAAAAGAAAAAAAAAGAAAGAGAAACTCCGCCACAGAG
>JADBJO010016042.1:27989-32989 GCA_016801955.1 Conus betulinus | reverse complement strand
CGTGAAAAACAATCTACAGAATCGGAATCGGAACGTAAATTTTAAAAAATGTACAAACACACACACACACACACACACACACACACCCTAACCACCACACACACACACACACACACACACACACACACACACACACACACACACCACACACATATATATATATATATATAGTTCCCTATAGCCTGTCAGTCGTAGCAGCAGTGAACTGTGAGAGAGGTTCGTTGTGCCTGATGCATGGCACGATGAAAGGCGGAGCCTATCCCTCTTCTTCCACCGCCTTCATTTTCCCTGAACTGAATCAGGTTCCCATTTACTGCTGACAAACATGGTTTTCAAGCCCCAAAAAATCCGACACTACGCGTGGTTTCAAACTCACGCCCAAGTCAGCTCAGCAGGCAAACACTCCAACCATGTACTAGGAGCCCTTATGTGGTATGCAGGTTATCAAATCAACAAGCCAGTATAGCAACGACATGAATGTTTCTTTATGTGTGTTAGATTACACATGCACCACACCCAAAAGTCTGATCATTCCTTAAGAATACATCTTTTATCATACATCTTTACCAGTTCCTTTTAATTTTGTAACGTTCAAGAATACTTTTTGTTCTGTCTATGCATCTTATACAGAAATGAAAATCAGAAGTCTTATCACATTAAAAAGAAGATAAATGCTGTTGTGTTAGTTTGGGCATCCAGACATAAAACAAAAACCATCACCAACAGCATTGATGCTGCAGTTTTTTCAATCTGACCAGTTTCTTTCAAATATAGTCAAATGCCTTCAAATGAATACTTTTTTTCCACAAAATATTAGATCAAAGGAAAAACATCTGTCTCTTTTAAGAAACTGGGGAAGAAGAAAAAAAAAAAAGAAAATCACATCTGGTGGAACTTCCCTGCACACGTTGGTTATGAATCCATCGTAAAGTGATTATGTCGACCGTTATGTAGGCTAAATTTTCACGCGTGGAGACTACTTTCCACAACGAATAGCTCGTCACATGGCACGATAGAGCACCCTCGCCTCTTCAAACAGATACGAGTGCATTAAAAAAAAAAAAAATCGCCTTTATGAAGGAAATACAAAAAAAAATGGCACAATACTATTTGGAAAAAAAAAAATATTGCCAGATCACAAGTTTTCAAGAAGTCGACAGTTAGGCAGGCTGAGATAACAAATAAACAACAACACAACAACTACAACAGCGAATCAAACATAGTTTACTTTCCGCTCCCATGGTGAAACATGACTTGCGCATAATTCAAACTAACGTCGCTTGCGTTGCCTATCCATTCAGCGCGCTTGATGAAAAGGGGGCATCAAACAGAACAAACAAGGAAACTTCCTTTTAGGGAAAAGAAAAAGGAAAAGAAAAAGAAAATCAGAAGAAGATGAAGAAGAAGAAGAAGAAAATTCACACCCGCTATGCGCAGGAGAAGATAATACGTTGATGAAAAGTAGCTAATACATAAGAGAAGATAATCAAAAGACAGATGCTCCGCATCATTCGTTGTTTCTGTCCGTCAGTAGAGTATCTTCTCTTATCTGTGCCTAAGCAGCCTCTGAGATTTTTATAAAAAAAAAAAAAAAGGAAAAAAAAAAAAAGAAAGAAAAGAAAAGAAATAAGAAAAAAAAAAAGTATTAAAAAAAAAAGTTGGGTATCTGTAGCGGTATCTGTAGCGGGATTTCCAAGCGTGTGTGTGTGTGTGTGTGTGTGTATGTGTGTGTGTGTGTGTGTGTGTGTGTGTGTGTGGGTGTGTGTGTGTGCACCTCGTGTGTGTGTGTGTGTGTGGGGGGGGTGGGGGGTGTGTGGGTGGGGGGGGGGGGGGGGGGGGTGGGGTGGGGGGGTGAAGTACAGAAGAAACGAACACAAAAATGTAGCGTTGGCCAGGCCAGGGTCTTTAAGGGTGTGGCGCAAGAGAGTGTGCCACGATCGTTCTGTTGACCAAAGCCCAGTAGTTCTGATTCGTCTCTCTGGGTCATCTTTGTCTTCAGCTGCGAAGCCGTCGATCGTGTTTTTTTGGTGTGTGTTTGTGTGTGTGTTTGTTTGTGTTGTTTTTTTGTTTCCCTTACCATCAAGGCAACTGTAATCTGTTCGCAAGTATAATGCATAAGCCCACCCAGGATTTGTAACTTGCTGATGGTTTCAATCCGTTGTTTTGTTGTGCTGTTTTCAATCGTTATTGCTTATCTTACATCACTTTCTAACTTGCTAGTTAGTTTCAATGACCAAAACACACAACAGTTGTGCAATGTTATGGCGCGGTGGGAGGGTGGAGAAAGCGGTTGTTTTTGTTTTATATCTTTGTTCAGAAGCATTTATCACAGCGCACAATTTTTTTTTTCTGTTTGTTTCAACGTTTTATTTCATGTCTTGTCATCAGGTACTTGTTAATTTCATAGACCATTTCTGATTTCAGCTGTTGTGTGTCCATTAAAACCGTGAAAAATATACAGAGGGGAATACATGCCTTTTCATAGTTAGATAATGAGGAATGGTCCAGGCACTGGCAGTTACAATAAGACTGCCGTCCACTATCCCTCCCCCCTGCCCGCTCCCCCCCCCCCTCCCCCCCCCCCCCCCCCCCACCCCCCCCCCCCCCACCGCACCCACCCTCACCCCTCTGCAGTGAGCGACCGTACCGGATACTCATTGGCCCTGACCGATTTTACCTTGACTTTCCGCCCACACCCTCTCACCACCTTCACCCACCTCGTCCATCCCACCTTACTTGCCCCCCCACCCCCCCCCCCCCCCCCCCCCCCCCCCCCCCCCCCCTCTGTACTGTCTCCCTCAGCTCCCCGTCCCATCCTCCTCCACCCGGGTTTAGTAGATGTGTCGTCTGTCGTCTGTCTTGTCCGATGGTCGAAGTCGGTCGGGTGTAGTTTTTTTTTTTTTTTTTTTTTTTTTTTTTGAAGTGCGTCTGAACTTGAAAGGTCCTGGACTACTGAGGCGTAAAGAGAAAAGAAGGCAGAAGGAAACACAGGATAAAAGGGGAGTACAGACAGAAACAAAGGACTTTCGGCGAGGGGGGTGAGGTGGGGGGGGTTGGGGGCAGGGGAGATTGAAGAGAAAGAAAGAGAAGAAAAAGGAATTAAAATGGGGGGACTGGACGGGGCAGGGGTGGGGGTTGGGGGGGTAGGTTTGAAGGTTCGAGACATAATTCGGATGAACCTAATCTCTCTCTCTCTCTCTCTCTCTCTCTCTCTCTCTCTCTCTCTCTCTCTCTCTCTCTCTCTCTCTCTCTCTCAACAGGGTTTTTCTAACTTGGCGATGATTTAAATGACTATCGTTTGTATTCTGGAAGCAAAAAAAAAAAAAAAAAAAAGGATATATATAGTAAATTTTATGACTAAACTCAGACAAAGATAAATCAATTGCAGATGGCAAAACACTGATATCACATGGATAGCATCGATCGATTCGTGAACAACAACAGTTACAACGTTATAGGCTATAGAAACTGGACAAAAGTAACAGAAGAAAAAAAAAACAACAAACAAAACAAAACCGCCATGATTGCGAAAATGTGAATGATATGTGTATCTTTTAATGACTTCTCACATCATTTGATTTTCCACGGATTGACTTATCTGTAAGAGGTGTTTACCAACTCAAATGTATTTCGATCAACACATTTTCAATAGGAAACGAGCGTTCGTGGAGACATTGACGACGATGTTAGTCAGGACATCCACACAGACCAGGGAGTGAGAGATGCCTGATCCGGATTTTCACTCTCGTGAACAACAATCACGTTGCCGTCAAGGCACCGTTGAAACAGATTACGCTCATTCAGACATGCAAATATGCATGCTGATATTGTTTTTAAATGGCGTCCACACACACACACACACACACACACACACACACACAACACAAAAAAAAAACATTGTGCAGATGTTTTTCGACGTAAATTCGAAGTATGCTGGTATTGTTTAAATGGCGTCCAAAAGTAAATTCGAAGTATGCTGGTATTGTTTAGATGGCGTCTAAAATAAATTCGAACTATGCTGGTGTTGTTAAAATGGCGTCCAAAAGTAGATTCGAAGTATGCTGGTTTTGTTTAAATGGCGTCCAAAAGTAGATTCGAAGTATGCTGGTACTGTTTAAATGGCATCCAAAAGTAGATTCGAAGTATGCTGGTATTGTTTAAATGGCGTTCAAAAGGAGCATTGTGCAGATGTCTTCGACGTAAATTAAAATTCGAATTTATTCTACGCTCTGGTTGTCACTGTCCCTAAGTGGATGGTCAGTCTACTCCAATGTTTATTCATATGTGGGAGCAAACGAACAACCAGCCTAGGCACCAGCCCGCCGCCCTTGTTCAGTGCCCAGAGTCGAGGGTAAGGGCTGGAAGGTCGTGGTTTCAATTATCACCAGATACGTACAGTTGTTGTTCGTCATTTCTTCAGGTGGATTCCCCCCGTCTTCTCGACAAAAGTGGCAGTACGTCGTAGGGTCCTCCAGTCTTCCGTAGAGCTTCCGGGCCACTGGTATCGGGTCGGGCCAGGTTTTCATGGGGTGGGCCCTTTTGAGGCACAGGGTCCGGCACTCTACTAGCCCGGCGGGACCCCTCTAGTGGACAATCTATGAGGTTGTCCATCCATGTCGTAGATGCGTTGTACTGCCGTTACACGCCAGGGCCCAGTACATCCGTCTTCGGCGTTGGTTTTCCTGTCTGAGTTATCCTCTCGTAGGCGACTTGCCGACCAAGGCTGAAGAGCATCCCTACCCGGGTTTGTTTCTCCAAGGTTTTCCTTCCCCGGGGCTAGAGGTTTTTTATGCGCCTCTTACTCGCACGATGAACAGGCGTACAGTCATGGGATTTACTCAGAACTGGGGTGTACTAGGGGCTCAATTTGGATGACTGAAAACCACACAGTCGAGTTTCGTTCACTTCATGGATGCGTCTCTGACAGCGTTGCTTAAATATCCTGACCAACACCGCATACCACTGTTGGGTCTGGATATGATCATGAAAGAAGTGTAGAG
>JADBJO010016042.1:0-20607 GCA_016801955.1 Conus betulinus | reverse complement strand
ATACTTCACCCCCGAGCATGAACCTCCGACCTCTCTTTTCCACAGCCCGCACTTGGAACTTCTTTTGGTGTTGTTGTCCGTCCCCTGTTTTTATGGTAGGGGTGACATTCCTTGAGGGGAATTAGGTTATGGCGGCAGACCAGCTTTTCTTTTTTCAGGTTGGCTCGGTTTGTCCCGGGTTTTTGGAAGTAAGGACATGCGGACACAATGCAAATGTACCCCCCTGCCCCCCGTATCTATGCGTTCTGGACGCCTTTGGGCCGGCCCCGGATGATGGGAACGTAGAGAGGCACACGACGTACCAAGGAATACCCCTCAAATAGACGAATAAAGCAATGAATCAAGTATATGAACACGAGAAATTGTTGAATACAAAAAAGAAAAAAAAAAAAAAATTGCGGATAAATGATTCAAGAACGGGACCATGTGGAACACGTGCAAAACGCACACGAGAGAGATTCTCTCAGCGAGAGAAAAAGCATCATAGTTATGTGGACAAAGAGAGGGGTAACTATTGTTTAACCATCGCTTTGTATCGTCACAGAGTTACAAATTCGTTTTACCTCTGGAAAAAAAAAAAGAAAAAAAAAAAAAGCTCCGTCTTGATTTAAAAAAAAAAAAAAAGGTGAGTTCGAACCACTCGTGGAGCGAATTCTTTCCTTGTTTGTTTGTTTATTTGTTCGTTTGATTGTTGTTTGTGTTTAGCCTTGAAAACTCTTTCAGTCCATCCAACAATTAAATGAGTACCTGATCATTTCAGGGAAGGTTGAAGGTGGTGGAAGGAGGGAAATGGGTTCCACCTACATTCTGCCCTGCCCTTGACATGCCAGGGAGCCTCCGCCAGTTCACTGCCCATACGGCCAACAGGCTGTGGGAATTGTATTGTTTTCAAACCCTCGCTTGGGAAAAGATGGTATCAGCTTCATCTGTAGCAGCTGCTACAAAAGGAGTAAAAATATGATTAATTCTTGAAACGAAACAAGAAAAATGATAAGTATAAAAGCAAACGAAACGGAGGCGGTAAATACTGTGCAAAAGTCAGTACATGCTATTTAGACTGCAAATTATGTGTCTATCAATCAAAGTTTAACAAGGGGAAAGCTTCAGTAATTGACATGTAAATCACCACACACCACAGGAATCATGGGAAGTGCACCAGAAGGGGTGAAGGATTTGTTGTTTTGGTGTTATGACAGTGTCTATGTGTGTCTGTGTGCGTGGTGTGTGTGTATGTGTGTGTGTGTGTGTGTGTGTGTGTGTGTGTGTAGGGAGAGGGGGAGGTGGGGGGGGGGGGGGGGGGGGGGTGGGGGAAAGAGCAGAAAAGGGAGGAAGCTGCTTCTGTCTAGACGAGTAGTTTTTTTCTTTTCTAACTCGCACTGGCTAACAAGGTGAGTCTGTGTAGTCACTGGCGTTTCAGTTACCTAAATGTGTGCATCTCCAGGTATGTGTTTTTGAATGTGTCCACATAAACTGTAAGCCACATCTGATCAAATGGATCAAGGTCTATAGTTAGGACATGCGATCCTTTCCACAAACAAAGGCATGAAGCGCCAGTGTGTATAGTTAGAAAAAAAATCTGCTATTGATTTGGGGCTTGCTCACTAACATACCACTGCCGTCGCTTCTGATGCAGGCATCCTTTGCAGAGACATTTTGTTTGGTTTGGTTTTGCTACCTTGCCCCATGTTCCATGCCATCTTCACAAGATAACTGACATGCTATTTATTTGGCTACACTTTATACATAGCCACACCAGATACCGCCTGTGGCAGTCTCAGTGCCAGCAGTCAACCAAGAGCAGTCATTTTCAAGTCATCATGAGCAACCTACCTGAGGAGACACTGCATTGCTCCCAAAGTCACTTCAGTGGTGTTCAGTGGCACCTGTTCTGATCAAACATATCACACCACCTACAAAAGCCTGAAATGATGATAATATCTGCTTAGTTGTGAAGCCAGCTTATTTGGCAAGTTCCAACTGCTATGTCCCCAAGAACTAAAAACTTTAATATGAATTTACTACTGGTATAGGATGAAGGAGTGGGGGGGTGGGGGTCGGAAATCAAAACTGGGGCTACTATAGGTGACATATGGGTATGAAGACCAAAACACCTGAGTGTATTGACTATAGTGTTTATTAAAAATTGTAGTGTCTGACAGGAAAATGGTCAAGTTTAATGTGAGAAATATTTCTTTTGGATAATCATTTTAACAAGAGCAGCCTTATTTTCTTGAGTAGTGTTTATGAATGAATCTTGTCATTATTCATGTCTAAGTCTAGATCACACAGTTTAAATAAGCTTTAAGCAGTATTTTGGTTCAGGTTTTTGAAAATGTTTGGATGGTACACCTTCAAGTGGTAGTAGTATACGTCATCAAGAAATGGACGCACCATTACAAATAAACAAAGATATGCAACTGATGAAACATTGTTGACTAAATATTCCAATCATTTTTATCTATTCTTGTGTAAATGTGGCCTGTATAACATTTCCACTAAATTTGAATATTTGTTGCTCGCAGCATGAAATACGTTTTGCATTTCAGACTGCATCTTCAATGTATTTCAAGTTCATGCCAGGCCCTATTTCAACCCTGCAAGCATGCAATCATTGTTTATTTTCAACTGACATTTTCCAGAGAGTTATTCTAATTACCAATTTTACTGGACTGGAAAACTGTCTCACTATGATAATTTCTCAGAGTACATTCTAGTATGCGATCACCTATGCCTTACATGAACAGCAACAGACTGCAGCAATAATGAGCACATGAACGGGAGTCCTGTTCCCACTCTACATGTGGATGTGTCCATGATTGTCCAAGTTATCCACCTTTGCTGTGCTGAGACTGGCATTGAAGTTTTGAATATGATGTCCATCGGCTGATTTCATCAAATGTGTGCGGGCAAGTTTCACTACGCTAGCATACATCCTCTCTAATGTTTTACTACATTGTCATTGATTTCAAACACTACTGCACAACAGTTCTGCTTTCAGAAGCCACTCAGGCTGGATATTCTTGCGATTCTATATGCAGATGAACACCAATAGATAGCTATTCAAAGACTGTTACATCCAGATCTGACTTGTTTCCCTCTTATTCAGCTGTGTCAATGTTTTGCGTGATTTCATAAACTATGTTTAGTAAATACACTTACTCTTTTTGGTGCATAATACCACTTTGTATCCCCCACCTTCTTTCCTGCAATGCTGTTCAGGCTCTGTTCTTTTGCTAGCTCAAGAAATGGATTAATTAAAAAAAAAGCAAAAAAAAAAATTTAAAAGACGGAGAGAGACTCAGAGAGAGGAGGATGTGGGGGCATTGGGGTAATGGAGAAGAATTACATGAGCAAGAGCCAAAGAGGAGGGAGAGTGAGAGGCAGATATAAAAAGAATGGAAGAGTAGGTTTTATGAGTATTTCTCAAGCTGTACACATTTGAGATCGTTAGCTTTCCAATTCCATTCACCACTTTCCAAAGAGACAAACGAATCCAAAAATCTCGATCATGTATTTCTGTATGTGCATGCATGTTACCATTTGTGAAGGCACATACATTGCATTGGGTGTTGTTGAGTCACGTACTGTGTTGAGTTTTCTCTTGTAGGATCCTTTACCAGCAGCACAGATTGTGATCCTAGTTTCTGTCAATAGAAACAGACTGCACTACTACATCTTTTGTGCTCTGATTGACAATCATTTGCACATACAGATTATTTATCAATTCATCTATATTTAATTCTCACAGATTATTGATTTATTCATCAACATTTAATTCCTTTTGCCCAGCTGACCACATGCGGCCTTTTCAGGGCTGTCAAACTCCAAAAGTCACATCCTAAACAGGTCAGCCCATTAACAAAGATTTTCATAATCTGACCTGTTCCAGATGTGTCTTTCAACAAATTTTTGTTTTGTTTGTTTTATGCAATGCTTCTTGTTTCTTAATGTATTACAACATGGAAAGATAGGAATGGATTCATAATTATCTCTTTTTTTTTTCATATGACCGAATGGATTCATAATTATTATTCTTTTTCATCTGACCAATCAGTCTTGCCCGACATCTGAAAAATCATGTTAAAAGTCACAATCTTTAATGGTCAAATCACCGATTGTTGTGGTAGAATCATTGATAATCCTGGCAGAAATTTGGATCACAATCTCTGCTGGTCAAAACTGAGGATCCTGCCAGTCTAAAACTGTAATCTAGGATCCTGAAAGTGGAAACTGTAATCTAGGATCCTGTCAGTGGAAACTGTAATCTAGGATCCTACCAGTGGAAACTGTAATCTAGGATCCTGCCAGTGGAAAATAATCTATGCTCCTACCAGAGGAAACTGTAATCTAGGATCCTACCAGAGGAAACTGTAATCTAGGATCCTGCCAGTGGAAACTGTAATCTAGGTTCCTGCCAGAAGAAACTGTAATCCAGGATCCTGCCAGTGAAAACTGTGTAATCTAGGATCCTGCCAGTGAAAACTGTAATCTAGGATCCTGCCAGTGGAAACTAATCTATGCTACTACCAGTGAAAACTGTAATCTAGGATCCTACCAGTGAAAACTGTAATCTAGGATCCTACCAGTGAAAACTGTAATCTAGGATCCTACCAGTGCACACTGTAATCTAAGACTGTCTCCGTGGAAACTGTGATAGACATTCCCTACTGTTAAAATCGACCATTCAACTAGACTGTCATCTTTACCGTAACATACACATGCATGCGCAAATAAATCATGCAAACCATTCATTCACTGCAAATCCATACCAAGGCAAAATGTAACATAAAATCATCTTTATTCCTGGCTCACCATCTCTAGTTCTGTTTCAAAATCTCACAATGGACGATTTCAGGTGTAATCTCCATCTATCAGAGATACAGGAGCCAGTTTTATCTTATTTGCTGCCATTCCAAAAGTGTCAAGTTTTGATTCACATTCCCCTCATATTTTGTTCGTCTCATGAGATAAACAAATGCTTTCTCTTTCTGAATGAATGAGTGGAACTGAACCTTGGTAAACAAAGATGAGTTTTCAAAAAAGCATGTCAACATATAAGCCAAGATCTACAAACAAAAAAAAAAAAGGATCTCATATGCAAATACAATCAATTTAGAATGCGAGAGTCTGTGTGAGTGCATGCATATGTATGCCTATTCACATGAGTTTTCAATTTAAAGTATCTATTCACATGCCTGACATGCATAGAGAAAGAGATGTAATGAGACAGAGAGAGAGAGAAAAAAAAAAGGTCATCTCCAATATACCTGACCTGATTTCTGCAAACAGAACACAACACAGAACCAATACAACACAACATCGAACATGTTTCATTCTGCCCAAAATGACAACAGCATGATTTGCCCATGTACAGATGCAGCAGCCATGAAAATAAACCACACCATTGACAGACTAGACAGCTGAAAAGAAGGTTAGAGCAGTGCATCTATCTGGCAGTGTCAGGACATAATTTTAGAATTTACAAATTAATATTTAGCCAAGCTGCTCCATCTCCTGAGCAAATATGCTGGTTGATGCTGTACTCTTTATTTCTTGTCTGGAACACTATGATTCATTATTGGCGAGTTTTTGTGCGTATGTACTCTTTCAACTCTCTACCATGAACACAGACAGTCCAGCTTCAGGGATGATGTACCAGTGTGTGTGTCGCTAGTTTTAAGACAGTGTGTGTGTGTGTGTGTGTGTGTGTGTGTGTGTGTGTGCGTGCATGCGTGCGTGCGTGTGTGTGCCTGTGTGTGTGTGTGTGTGTGTGTGTGTGTGTGTGTGTGTGTGGTGTGTGTGTGAGTGAGTGTGCATGTGTATGTATGTGTGTGTGTGTGTGTGTGTGTGTGTGTGTGTGTGTGTGTGTGCATGTGCGTGTGCGTATGTGTGCATGCGTGCTTGTGTGTGCGCATGTGTGCAGGCGTGCGTTTATGCGTTTTTTGTGTGTGTGTGTATGCTTTCGTGTGTCCGTGTTTGTGATTATCCATGCATGTGACGAGTTGGGAATGTGTGTGTTATACTCATGCCACCAGCATACAATGGTCCATTCATCTATGACAGACAGCAAGACATAAAATGTGCATGCCCATTTCAGTTTTGTTTTCAACACCTTTTGCTCACACACAGACCTCAGTTACAGCCTCATATGAGGAGGGCCTTGGAGGGGTTCGAGTCTGCAAAGAAATGGCTCCACAGAGAAAAAAGGGTTTGAATCAAGTGTAAAAACATACAACCATCTCAAGAAAGATCTATACTGTACTAAAATCTGGTTGCTTGGGAAAAAATGTACATCAGCTTGCTTTCTTCTCTTCCACAAAAAAAAAATCAAAACTAAAAACGCAAGAAAAAAGAACGGCTACAGAGACAACAGAGACACAACAAAATCATTACAGTTTTTGGAAAAAAAGAAGAATTAATAGCAGTAACAATTGGGGGCACCGTTTGGGTTTGGGAAAAAAAAAAGAATTTTCTTAACATCAAAATCTACTACAACCATGATATCTATGTAACAAAGCAACAACGAGCAACGTGGCCGACCATATGTCACTGAAAAAAAAAACTGGATATTGTTTACAGTTCATGATCAGCTTCTTGTAAGAAGATTTCTCAGCTTTGAGATTTCAATGATTTTTTTTTTTTTTTTGTCTTTTGACACTTTTAAAATTGGGTATGGAAAATTTCAGATGTCTGATTCACACGACAAAACTAAAACCAGCAACTTCTTCCCCAACAAGTACTCTTCATGGAGAACCCGACGATGACCCCTTTCCTGCTCACACAACATATGACGTCCACATCACAACTGTCGTCACAAATGAACACATGATGATTCTGAGATTGCGGATGTTCCTCCGATGGGCATGAATTTTTTACCACAGCAGAGCCAGTCGTTCACTATGTGTTGCGCAGTCCAAGGGCCTGCTCCAGCTCCAGTCGTCTTTGCTGAACCTATGGGGGGAAAAAAAATACACTGATCTGTAACATGTCCAGTAGTCAAAGCACACTTTTTTTTTTTTATCTGGTCTCATTACTCATAAGATAGCAATATTGATCATAAAGACTATTTTTCTTTTAACACATATATATGCAAGTTTGAATTTTTGTTGAATCAAAATCATAAATTTTGGGGATGCTTTATCCATTTTTGGTACAATGAATGGGACCCTCTTTCAGTTACAGCCCTGAGTTTTTTCATGCGCAGAGTCTAAAGATATAGACTTAACTTCATGTGCAGCAAAATTACTATGTCTTATTTATGAATAAAACTGATCTACTTTCTTTCCTTTTACATCAGAACACTTTACAATTCAAAAAACCAATGAACCTCTTCCTCATGTCAGTGTCACAGCTACGCATAGGCAAATGCACTCACGGAATGGTACAAAATGACACAACCAAAGTGGATAAGGAGACAATAGTTCGATACCAAAACAATGATAAGCCAATGATCAATCCTTTAACAATGATCAATTCTTCGATAAGTCTAAGGCAGAGAAAACATGCATGCTGCACAGACCTTGCCATAGAAGTAGCGACACACAGCCTCTTGTGACCAGGGCTGTAGAAGAAGTCGGCACGTCTCTCTTCTTCTGGGTTCCCAACCACATCCGTCATTGTCTGCACACCCAGAAAACAACCAGTGAGGGCTCTGTCTACTCATAGTGGAGGGGACCAATGCAGACGAAGACGATGATGATTCTTCAGACAAGTTATCAGGAACGGCAAGATACATAAAGGATGAAAAGAACCACTCCTGTTCTTTGCTTGTTTTTTTTTTCTCTCTCTCTGTGTATATTAATCTGTGTCCGTATTCATTCATTTGCTGTTTTCATTTTTCAATTTTGATTTACCATTTTACATTGATCTCAGTTATAAATCTTTCAACACTTACTTCCCAAAACATTTAAAAAGTACAATTTTTGAAAAAAAAAAGTAAAAATGACTTGTTTGAAATTCTCTCAGTAATGGTGAAAAATCCTCCTTTGGGAACAAAACTGAGCTACATACATCACATAGGAGAATCAAGTGGGCTTTCCTGATTTTATTATAGCTTCTTACCCTCCTTTGAATATTTGTCACTTAATTTTTAACCATGTCATGAACAAGTTATAAACAAAAGAAGACCTAAACCTTTGCTCTCCCTCTCTCTTCCCTCTCTGTATTATTTCTGTCTCCATAACAACCTAAATTTATTTGCTTTCCTTTCTCTTAACCCTGACAGGGACCCATGTGGTCAGCTGAGTGACAAACTGAAATGAACTAAACACCTTGCCATCTGATTTCTTCCCTTATTGCTCGTAAATTTACAAGTACAAAGACGATTAATTACATTTCAAGCTCAAATGAACTGAAACTTGCTTGGAACAATGACAAGTCAATCACAGCAGTGGTAGAGGTTATCATATTGCTTTCATTTCTTGTGATTATAGTGAAGAATAACTTTGTGGCAGCTGGCCAGTGATCATCGACATTTCCAGCTCAAGAGTCAACTTCCCATGATCCCACCATTTACTGTTGTCATGACGTTGACCTCCTCCTCTTTCCCTGAAGCTCTTCGACCCAGACCCTGGAAAGATAAAAGCCTTTCTAGCTCCACCCTACCAAGGTGTTGTACCTTGAGGTCTCTGGTCTGGGAGATGAGCCAGTTGTTGAGGAACTCCTGGGGGTCCCGGGCGAAGCTGAGGAAGAACTCGCGGTTGGTCTTCAGCTGGTTGATCGTCTCCACCGTCTCGTGAATCTGATACAAATGTGACATGCACCGATTGTTAGGTCCCACTTTCTACTTCTGCATCAAAGTCATGAAAAAGAAAAGTGACGAAGGCAAAATTTGCAATGGCCAATTTTTTTTTTTTTCATATATATGGATATCCAGCAACAACACCAAATGTTTTTGTTGATGATGCATTTTGCGGAGGTCCAGTTATCATCATCATCAACTGGTGATTGTTTTCATTCTAACAAAGAGTGTTCATTCACAATGTTAATTATGCTGATAATTAAAAATTGTTTGCTTTCAATGAAAAGAAAAAGAGAGGGGGGGGGGGGGGGGTGTGTTGTGTGCTCATGTTAATTGTTTTGCCTGTATAGGTACATAAACATCACTTTGACAGCAAGAACAATTCGGGGACAGGATGTCTTCCGTAACACAGTGCAGCTCTGGCACTATCTGTCTGCTCTTTAGGTAGTTTACACTGCTGAACATGGGACTGCACTGATTATAAGACAGTCTACACAACTAAACATGGTGAAATAGCGGTTGCGGTTAATTTGTGACTGCTGGTCATAACCTTTACATGGACATATGCATTTGGATATGATATTGCAGGCATGAACAAAGAGAATCCTCACCTTTTAAATATCAGTTTTCTTTAATCATTTCTGTAACTACCAACTTTGATTCCAAAAGCGTTAGTTTTCCTTTTCCTTTGAAAAAAAAAAAATTCCCTCTACCCCTCTGCCTTGCATCTTTATGACACTAAGTTCAAAGTAGAAATCAAGTAGTGGATGAAGTCTGCGGTAAATGTGTCTGTTTTTGTGTTGGTCATGTTTATAAATAACTACTGTGGTCAGCTATCTCTATCTAGTAAATCCAATCCACCAGTTATCGCTAAGCCCAGCTGTATCCGGTAAATCCAGAATCCACCTGTTATGACTAAGCCAGATGTGTCCGGTAAATCCAGATCCACCTGTTATGGCTAAGCCAGCTGTGTCCAGTAAATGCAGAATCCACCTGTTATAGCTAAGCCAGCTGTGTCCAGTAAATGCAGAATCCACCTGTTATGGCTAAGCCAGCTGTGTCCAGTAAATCCAGAATCCACCTGTTATGGCTAAGCCAGCTGTGTCCAGTAAATGCAGAATCCACCTGCTATGGCTAAGCCAGCTGTGTCCGGTAAATCCAGATCCACCTGTTATGGCTAAGCCAACTGGTCCCTCTGACCCACTGACACTGAAGCGTGACGTGAATGCAAGTACATCCAAAGAGTTTACACAGCTTTTTGAGCTGTCATCATCGATTCAGCGGTGCTACTGCCAGGGCTCCTAAATTGTCCTCCTCCATGATGAACAGACCGTCTCGGATCACTGTCACTCATTGCTGTGCTTGACTTGAGGCCCCAAAATATCTTTCAAAAAACTTTTTTTTAGAGGCGAATTGAACCAGATTCACATTGTCTGCAACTTCAGTAAACACTGCTGTCCTCGATCTGCACATCTTAACATTCAAAGCTTTCCCAAACCCCAATGAATACGGATAGGAAATGTTCAGTCAATCAGAAGGGTCGAAAAGGGACAAGTGGTTAAGTGGGGTTTGGTGAACAGGCAGAGGAGGAGTGGAAAGAGCGACCACCAGAACCACAAGAACCGCCCACCTTGTTGTCCAGGCCCCCTATTTCCTGCTGACTCTGTGCCGACAACAGGAACGAGTTCATCTGCTGCTTCTTCAACGTGTCATCCTGCACCAACAGCATTATCACCTTCATCAATATCATCATTGTCATCACACACACACACACACACACACACACACACACACACACACATGCATGCACACATACACACACACACACATAACACACATACACACACACACACACACATAAACACACATGCAACATATGCACATTCACATGCATGCACGCACACGTAAAACATAAGCACATTCACACACACACACACACACATACAAACATAGGTACTCATGCACACACACACACTATTCAATTTAGTCTGCTCACCACTTCGACATCAATGTCATAGCAAGCCGTCTTCTTGGCATCAGGACCATCCAACCTGCAAGTCAAACCCACTCCAACCACTTCAGTCTGTGCTTTCATTGGCACTGTGTGCTTTGGCTTCTATACAGCTGCCCGGGAGCTTATTTCACATTGTTAACTTGCTGGTTTGATTGGCTGTCTCATCCTTTGCAGTTCTTAACCACTGAAAAGATCTGACTTATTTTAGGCTCACAAGGTAAATATCTAATTAATGATGAAAAATTCAAAGAAAAAAAACCTGAAGACCCTTTCATCCTTTATACATTATTATAATTAATGAACACTTATACACAATACACTCAACATCATGTAGTCTGTTAAATACATATGTAATATTATACATAAATACACTAAAAAAAAATCACTCACGCTGCTAAATAGATATTGACAAAAGTCAGTTCCTTTCATAATCCTCCCAGGAAAACAAGTCTAAGTAACTAAATAACAAACAAGTAATGTAACTCTTGCTCTCACAATGAAATAATTTTCAGGCCCATAACTCCAAACGAATGCTGCTTACAACACCAAATACCTAACAGAAATGTTAACACAGAGCACACAGAAAAAAAACAAGGAGACATGACAACACAGAGCACACAGAACAGACAAGGAGAAATGTTTGTTCTGTTTGGTCATTTCTGATAGACAATTTGGTGTCGTAAGCAGCATTCATTTAGAGTTATGGGTCTGCAATTATAGTCATCATAGAGCATGAGCAAGAGTTACCTACCAGTTTGTTATTTGCTTTTTACTGTTCCCTGCCTCATTTAAGGTTTCCATAAATACCTCACGCAAAAGTAGATTAATCAAGGGAACATTAAAAGAACAAACAAACAAAAAACACAATCATCTTCAGCACTATTTCCTTGCTTAAACTTTACCTAAAAGAAAAAAAAACACATGTGAACATCTGCACCCACAAAAAATATCTGACTATTAGTATGTCTTGCCTTTAATACAATCCAACATGAACACACTTCAAATTGTCAACACATACACAGCCTTAATACAGTAACTTGAGAAGTAAACAAAGTAGAACTTTTAAAAAGTCAGTGACATTACCAACATGTGTACGTGTATGTGTGTGTGTGTGTGTGTGTGTGTGTGTGTGTGTGTGTGTGTGTGTGTACATCCCTCATATGTGTATGTGTGTGTGTGTGTATGTGTGTGTGTGTGTGTGTGTGTGTGTGTGTGTGTGTGTGTGTGTGTGTGTGTGTGTGTGTGTGTGTGTGTGTGTGTGTATGTGTAGAGAGAGAGAGAGAGAGAGAGAGGAGTGAGAGAGAGAGAGTACAGCTGACATCACAGATAAAATGCACACAGGAAGGATGGTGTCAAACTTTTACTTATGTCAAGTACCAGTATTCAGCAGCCATTTCTTTTCTGACAAGTAGGAAGGAGCTCAATCATCTGTTTTCATGAATCTTAAACAAAGCGCATACCTACAGAAAAGACTGATGCACCTCTCATAATCAAAGGCCAAACTAAATGGCTACATGTTCTTAAATTCAAAAAGGAAAGACAGACAAAAACTGGCAATAAAAAAGATGAATCAGAAGTCTGTCTGCAATAAATTTAATAAACAGCCACAAGCACTTTTTTGTTGCTGTTGTAGTTTAGAGCTTCTGGATGTGTAACATTTAGTAGTGAATTAGCTGCCGAGGAAGAGGAGAAAAACTGCAAAGAAGAAAATATTATTTTCAGGAAAAAAAAAAACACTATCATTACAATCTGATTGCAAAAAACAAAAACAAAGATACAACAGCAAAGACACCACCAACAAAAAGCACAGCAAAAAAAACAACACACTAATGCCAAAAGAAAAGAAAAAAGGGGGAAAAAAAAAAAGAAAAAAAATCAACCATAAACGCTATGCAGCTAGGCTAAAAGTGTTAATGATAGTTACTACGAGGCACCATGCCAGACAAAAAGGAGATATAAGGTAAAGGCATTAGGCCATGCAAAAGCACTAGGCATGTTAGAAGTCAAGCAACATGCCCAAGGCACCAGACATGAGAGAGACAGATGTGCCAAAGTGATGCAATGTGAGTTCGCAGATACCAGGAATGCCAACTCCCTCAGATTAATTAAAAAAAAAAAAAAATTTGGAAATCTGACAGTGATGCAACCATCAGTACCCACACATAAGCAGTGGAACAACATGACAAAGGAAGGAAGGACTAGGCAAAGAAGCAGGCAGCAAGAGGTATATAAATCCAGAGAGAGGCTGCAGAGAAAAAACTGTTGACCAATAAGAGGTTGGGAGGATTCCGGGAGGGGGGGGGGGGGGAATTCATCCTGTTCTACATCACCTTTTTCCCTGCCTTTGGGATCACCTACTCTGCACTTGATTTGTCACCAAAAAAGGTCTGAAATAGTACTTCCACTTCCTTTCATTTGTTCTACTGTAAAGTGCCACGTTTCTCAAATGTCTCATCACTAGATTGTTAATGATACAGTATTTTTTGTTTTGTTTTGTTGCTATGGTTGTGGGGAGATGCCAACCAAAAATGGGAGGATTTTTTTCCCCATTAGTAATGCCAAACAAACGAAGCTGAAATCCCTTAAAAAAAATAATAATAATAAAAAAAAAAATAAATAAAATAAAAAAACCAGAGAATTGGCATCCAAGGTTTCAATACACACACAAAAAACAGGACAGAATGGAAATGGTTAGAGACAGACAAGACGACTTAGAGGATGGGATGGAGAGACAAGATGACTCAGCCAGTGGGCTGGAGAGAGACAAGATGACTCCGTGGGCTGGAGAGAGACAAGGTAACTCAGAGAATGGCCTGGAGAGACACAAGATGACTCCAAGGATGGGCTGAAGAGAAAGACAACTAAAAGGATGGGTTGAAGAGAGACAAGAAGACTTGGAAGATGGTTTGGACACAGAGAAGATGATTCTCAGGACAGACTGGAGAGAGACAAGATGACTCAAAGATTAGCTGGATTGAGAGGATGTGCTGGAGAGAAACAGGATAACTCAGAGGATGGGCTGGAGAGAGACGAAGTGATTAGCATATGGGCTGGAGAGAGGGAGGGAAGATAAAAAAAATTACTGGGAGAGAGATACAATGACTGTGAGGATGGGCTGGACAGAAGCAAGATGACTCAGAAGATGAAAGGCACAACTACTCAGAGAATGAACTGGCAAGGCAGGATGACTAAAAAGGCACAAGATGAACAAAGAAGAGGACAGTGAGTGGGGGTGGGGTGGAGTGGGGGTGGGGTTGGACAAGATCCAAGGCACAGCAGGTATGTTGTGTCCTGTCCTACCTGACCGCTGAAGTCAGACTCTTGTTCCAAGGCACACCTTTATATCCCGCCAACTAGCCAGGTGCACACAAACACCAGGGAGCAGTGTGAGAATGAGAAGACACCCCTGACCCCACTTTTAACATTCATGTGATAAAATGAGAGGCTTTGTACACACCAGCTGGCATGTATCCATTCCTACACTCACACACTGACATAGATGTACACAAAAGTCAACTTTGGACAGGTACATCCCACTTCCCATCAAATATCCACAAATTCCCCAACCCCCCCCCCCCCCCCCCCCCCCCCCCCCCCCCCCCCCCCCCCCCCCCCATCTCCTCCATCCTTTTCCCTTTACCTCCATCCCTTTTCCCATATATACTGACAATAATTACACCCAGAATTTTATGTACACACACACACACACACACACACAACACAGAGGCAGAAATGGGATTCAGAAAGCTTCAAATTGCTAGGATGTCAGGTTGATGGACTGAGAGCTTATGAGAGACCAAGGGAGTAAAAGCTCTTAAAGATGATGATTTTTTCATCTTTTCTTTGGCCAAAAAATCCCCCACTAATTTTCATGCTGTTTGGTTGCCAAAACAAAATTTGAATGCCATCCTAGATAATGATCTGTTTACATTCTACAATTCCTGAATTTCAGCCACTAGTAAAGTAAAAGTGATGAGACAATCCCATTTCTGCAAATCTCTTGTTCAAATCAAACAAAATTTGACCTGATTTAAATATCAACATCCAGTAAAGAGCTACCTAAACTGGAATGCACCTGGGACACATCAAAACATCAAATTCAAAGAGAATTCTCATGAGTAACCACAGTCAAAGGCACCATATTCTTGCAAAGCTTAGTAGGTATGTCTGTGCATCTTTTTATCCATGCTTAACCCTGTATATATTTATAGTGTGTAGAAGAACACACATTGTACAAACAAAGGATGGGAATACACATTGACCCCTGAAACACAATTATGGACATCTTGATGAAGTTAAAAAAAAAAAAAAAAGCTATAACTATCCTCCAAGCCCCATCAGTGAAATATGGTGTAGTTTAGGCTGAAGAGAAGTCTGACAGTCAATACATGGCCTACAACTGTTAGCCAAAAACGTGTTATTTTTGCAAGGCTTCAAGCTGATGCTCTTAATGTATCGTGTTTTTTTTTGTTGTTTTTTTTTTTTTTTTTACATACATGTCTCTATGTGCATGTTTGTACCAATGCGCACTTGTGTACAGTGTATGAGAATGAGTGCACATAAGCAAATATGACAGATGCTGATATCGTACCTCAGCAAGTAAAGACTACAAGAGATAAGTCACTGCAAATGATAGTGGTTTACTGAGCAGAGAAATATGTAGCCCTTCCCAGAGCAAGCAAAAAAAAAAAAAAAAAAAAAAAAAAAAAAAAATGGGGGGGAAAACATAATCGAACCTAACACACATACACACAAAAAGAAAAGACAGAAAGCTCAATGTCTACAAGCCTATTCTGCAGTAAATCTATTACTAATACAAATGGTTCTTTCTTTACACTGATGATAACACAAGAAACCAAATGATAACTTCCTTACAGCAGCAATTAATATCCCCACCTGTTGGTTTACTTCCTCACTATTTCTTCTTTTAGACCGACAGAGATTATCTTACATGCCTTAATTATCTTTGTCTATCTAAAAGGGGAAAAAAAAAGGACCCATTCCCAACAAATCATACATTAATTCGTCATTTCTAATTGCATTATTCTTTCTCTCACCAGACTTGAGGCACAACAGGATGGTTCAAGTGAACTCAGGAAAGGCAGACATCATTCTGTTACTACACACATGTTCTGTCCTCAAATGTGACATTTGGCCCTGGATATTATCATGCCCACCTTACTTATGATAAATGTTAAAGAACTCTGGACAGATTTATCTTCCCCAGTTTGAGAAATACTTTTCGACTGGAAAAGCAATTACTGTCTGATTTGTTGGGCAAGGGAAGTAATTCTGCTATGAAGTTTCAATGCATTCTCTTTCTCTATGCACAGGGCAGTGGGGGACTGGTGGCAGTGTTAGTGCGTTTTAATTAATGCGTCTTCCACCTTTGAAACTTTTGCAAATAAATTGCACCCAAGATCAGTTTGACAAATGGTAGAAACATGGCTGTCATTATGACAATATCATCCTGACTTCAGGTTGAATTCCCTTCCTTACCATGAAATATATGAAGTAATGATGCCTTCCATAGTGCCAGGTTATTCATGAACTTTTTTGAAGCGTGTATCTGATAAAGTTTATGTAGAACAAAATGTATGTTTCTATTTACCCCAGTATATCTGCTGCTACTTGTTCATCTGTATGTGTGTGTGTGTGTGTGTGTGCATGCGCGCAGGTGCGTGCATGCATGTCTGTGTGTGTGAGTGTGTGTGTGTGTGTGTGTGTGTGTGTGTATGTGTGTGTATGCGTGTGTGTGTGTGTGTGTGTGTGTGTGTGTGTGTGTGTGTGTGTGTGTGTGTGTGTGTGTGTGTGTGTGTGTGTGTGTGTGTGTGTGTGTGTGTGTGTGTGTGTGTGTGTGTGTGTGTGTGAGTGTGTGTGTGTGTGTGTGTGTGTGTGTGTGTGTGTGTGCGCGTGTGTGCGTGTGCATGTGTGTGAGTGTGTGCGTGTGCGTGTGTGTGTGTGTGTATGTGTGTGTGTGTGTGTGTGTGCGTGTGTGTGTGCATGTGGTTATATTTTTATTCACCTGGAAAACAGAAAGCTTGAGTTGTATCCACAAAACAGACTCTTTGTTATAAGCTAAGCAGTTATCACTCTTGCCTTCTAATGCAATGGTAAAGGGGGGGAAAAACAGCTACACATAATGCAAAAAAGTAATCATCCAAGCACTCCATCTACTCACTACCACTCATGAATAACTTAACACAGTCACCATGTTGTAAACCAAACATCAAAAAAAAAAACCCAAAAACTATCAATAATATGAAAGGAATGCCAACATTCCATTCTGCATCAGAGGCCTGGTCTTTCCAGTCAAAACCTCTTTGGTATACCAACAACTGAAAAAAAGAAAACGCAAAACAAACAAAAACCCTAGACAGCACAACACTGGTCGATGAGCACTCACGTGATCACATGTTGATGACGATGGGATCAGGCGCACTCAGAAGCGGGTGAAGCTTGGATGGAATCTCGGCAAACTTCATCTTCTTGGTGTCGAAGATCTGTCACCATCCACAGCCAAATGATTCCATGAGACTACACATGGATAAATCCATACGATATGGCCGCAAATCTGCCGATGAACCTGTCTGAATGCCTTTTCATAGCTCCCCTTGCTCCTCTCCCCTCCTTTTGGCAAGAAGCTTCCTGACATTATCATAGTACCGACATATTTCAAGCAACGTTCATCAAATCCTTCAGATTGTTTAACAGTCAGTCTTCTTTTTTTTTCCCCTGTTACCAAGTTGAAACTGTCAAGTCTATGTCAAATTCCCTGACAGGCACCAGTAAAAAAATTCACAGCTCTCGTTTGTCAAATTCTGAAGGATTTACCATCACTTGACAATGCCTTTGCCAGCAATGGCTTTTATCTAATTTCACAACAAATTTCATTCATTTTTCTTCCATGCGTAGTGGGGGCAGTCTAGGGATTAAGGTACCTTTTCACTTAAATCTCTCAAGTGTGTCTGTATATTAGCAAGGTAACTTGAAACCTGTGCAGCAAATCTTCATGCAAGTTGACAAAGGTTGTAAAACTTGTAAAGGTTGTCAACAAGCGTTTCCACTTCACAATATTTAGGTTTACAAGTGACATGTCAAAGAGAAAAAAAAAAAAAAACGAACACATCCACAGATGACTGACAGGCTCAAGATGGGAGGTTATTTCAACCTGAGATCGTACCATGAATTGTGTCCCTTTACAGGAGGTTGTGTCCCTTCCTTTGACAATACAGCGTATTTTCATTCTGTTTGTGGTCTCCTCTGCAGTCTGACATGCTCTCAGGAAACTGAAGCAGCTGACTTTCTATCCTGTGTAGGCTTACGGATGGATACACTCCAAATGTTTCATCATGCTTCATCCTGTACCCATAAATCTCTACCTCTACTATCAATATCCCTTCCTATCACACAACAAAAACAAAAACAGGAATGAAGAAAAACATGCACACCACATCCATCCACTCCCCCCTTTCTGTTGCTCATTTGCTGTCCTTGAGAACATAACAGTTTATGTCAAGGTAAGGCTAGGTAATGTTGCTTATTGCCCAGCCAACCACAAAGGGCCATATCAGGGCTGTCAACAAATCAAAGTCAACCCCACAAGTCAAAAAACAAACCAACCAACCTCATTCACACAACCCTTTAAAATACACCTTCATATGTCAAGGAGACCAACCTGCTCCAGATACTTGTCGCAGTTGATGTACTCTCTCTCATAGGGATCTTGCAGCTTGTGGGTCTTGATGTACTGCCACAGAGCGTTGATGATGACTGGGCGGGGGTCTGGGTGTGGATGCCCAGCAGTCGGGCCAGCCGTGGGTCCAGCTTGAACTGCATGGGCTGCCACACATACACAAAGCACAGTGCACTGTTTCACCTCCTTCATCAACATGCTGAACTTCACGGTCAGGTTGCTTGACCTGTTAGCTATTGATCCAGCCACCTGCCACTGCTCTTCAACAACAAATACTTTGATCAAGGGGTCAAGTTACTTTCCCATACCAATTCTTTGGGAAGGGTGGAGTGTAAAGATGCGGAGTTTCAAACAGATACCTTTCAGGCTTGCAGGCACCATCTGCATTGCATTCTTACTCGGTGAAATAATTGTAACTCTCTATCTAGCAGTCTCCTTGTATCAAGTGTGACTAACAAGTATGCAGTTTCATCACCTCCTTCAACATGAAAAATGAGAAGCAAAAGTGACAGAGACAGGACATTTCACAGGATTGCAGACACTGATGATTCAGATGTTAAAGTAAACTACTAACTGAAATCGATTCATACTTAGATGACAATGACAGTAGTGACATAGATACAGCGTGTCGGTGTCTACGTAAAGAACCTTCATAAAACAGATGAGTGAGCTTAATAATCAGTCACAAACATCAGAAAGCACACAGTCCACCCTGATCACCGCTCAATCTATAATACTTAAAATTTAAAACATAGACAATGTGATGTAACTTGATTTCACAAAGAACATTACTCACATTTTTCATGTTTCAAATCTGTTGAGGATCTTTATTTCCCGTAATGTTCGTTGACAGTATGTCTGATGCTCAAATGGTGAAATCTTTTTTAATGGCCACTTTTGCCTTTGATACCTTGTCAATTGCAGATCTGAAACAAAATCAGGGAAAATGTTCTTCATTTAAAACGCGCTCACTAAATGACAAATGCAATACATATATCTTTTCTGGCAAAAACTATCTACTTTCTGCCTGAAGAAATATCTAACAATTTAAGCTACCAGTTACAATCAACGACATTCAAGAATTCTAAGATCTCTCTCTCTCTCTCTCTCTCTCTCTCTCTCTCGTCTTTCACTCTCCCTCCCCCCAACTTTCACACTATCGTCCGACTCTATTCAAGTTTATAACACACACACACACACACACACACACACACACACACACACACCAACACACATGCGCATACACACACACCACCACCCATCATCATCATCTTACATTTTCATGACCCATTTACATTTCTAACATAGAAGTTGTACCAGCAAAGAACATAAACATAAGGATAGGAGTGAAAGGACTCAAAAGAAATAAAAATATTACAGTACATTTGAAACTTATTTTGATTCTCTCTCTCTCTAGCACTCCCCCTTCAATTAACATTATCGTCGACTCTCTTCATGTTTACCACACACACACACACACACCACACACACACACACACACACACACCATCATCATCATCATCGTCATCATCTCATATTTCATGACCCATTTATTTCATATCAACCTAGAAGTTGTACCAGCAAAAAAAAAAAAAAAAAAAAAAAAAAAAGAGTGAAAGGATTCAACAGAAATAAAGATATTAAATACATTTGAAACTTACTTCGACTCTCTCTCTCTCTCGCTCTAGCACTCCTCCCTAAATACTATCGTTGACTCTCTTCTTCTTTTACCACACACACACCACACACACACACACACACACACACACAATCATCGTCATCTTCATCATCTCACATTTTCATGATCCATTTATTATTATATTAACACAGAAGTTGTGCCAGCAAAGAACATAAACATAAGGATAGGAGTGAAAGGATTAATAAAAAATAAACATATTACAGTATATTTAAAACTTATTTCGACTCTTTAGTCTTTGTCTCTCTCTCTCTCTAGCACTCCCCCCTTAATACTACCGTCGACTCTCGTCATGTTACACACACACACACACACACACACACACACACACAAAACACTCATACTCACACACACAAACACACCATCATCGTCATCATCATCTCACATTTTCATGACCCATTTATAATCATATTATTATAACCTAGAAGTTGTACCAGCAAAAAAAAAAAAAAAGGATAGAA
>JADBJO010016041.1:25000-41746 GCA_016801955.1 Conus betulinus | reverse complement strand
TGTGGGTGGAGATCATGGTGGTGGAAGAACGCAAGAAACATGATAAGGTCCACTTTCAGACCCAATCCATTCTCAAAACCGTCCACCTTGCGCCAGTATATGTTATACGTCGAACTACCTTGGCGCATTAATTTTTGGTGTGTTGCTAGTTCCATATAAGGGCGGAACTCTCCGTCATATACCATCAGGTAACAATAACCACAGAACCTGGTGTCCCTTCATTACCATCACTGTAACAATGACCACAGAACCTGGTGTCCCCTTCATTACCATGAAACACTGGTAACATTACCATTAACAGAACCTGGTGTCCCTTCATTACATCACTGTAACATGACCACAGAACCTGGTGTCCCTTCATTACCATCACTGTAACATGACCACAGAACCTGGTGTCCCTTCAATACCATCACTGTAACATGACCACAGAATCTGGTGTCCCTTCATTACCATCACTGTAACATGACGACAGAACCTCCACAGAATCTGGTGTCCCTTCATTCTTTCCATCACCTGTAACATTACGACAGATCTGGTGTCCCTTCATTAACAATCACTGTAACATTACGACAGAATCTGTGTCCCTTCATTACCATCACTGTAACATGACCACAGAACCGGTGTCCCTTCATTACCATCACTGTAACTTACGACAGAACCTGGTGTCCCTTCATTACCATCACTGTAACATTACGACAGAATTTGGTGTCCCTTCATTACCATCACTGTAACATTACGACAGCAATCTGGTGTCCCTTCATTACCATCA
Source organism: Conus betulinus (assembly GCA_016801955.1). Taxonomy (NCBI): domain Eukaryota; kingdom Metazoa; phylum Mollusca; class Gastropoda; order Neogastropoda; family Conidae; genus Conus; species Conus betulinus. The sequence goes on along the minus strand of JADBJO010016041.1, from coordinate 40,977 downwards.
CTGTAACATGACGACAGAATCTGGTGTCCCTTCATTACCATCACCATCACTGTAACATCACTGACGACAGAACAATCTGGTGTCCCTTCATTACCATCACTGTAACATGACGACAGAATCTGGTGTCCCTTCATTACCATCACTGTAACATGACGACAGAATCTGGTGTCCCTTCATTACCATCACTGTAACATGACGACAGAACCTGGTGTCCCTTCATTACCATCACTGTAACATGACGACAGAATCTGGTGTCCCTTCATTACCATCACTGTAACATGACGACAGAACTGGTGTCCCTTCATTACCATCACTGTAACATGACGACAGAATCTGGTGTCCCTTCATTACCATCACTGTAACATGACGACAGAATCTGGTGTCCCTTCATTACCATCACTGTAACATGACCACAGAACCTGGTGTCCCTCATTACCATCACTGTAACATGACCACAGAATCTGGTGTCCCTTCATTACCATCACTGTAACATGACCAGAAATTTGGTGTTGCCCTCCCCGTGGAGTGGGCATCGCCAGGGTACAGCGCCACTCTTCCTTTCCCGCCACTCCATCTTGTTTGCTGTGTGTTTCAGATTACTACCAGAGCGGGTTTTTCTATTGATTTTATCCTGCTCACAGCAGATTCTTTCACGTGTCCTGAGTGCACGTGACATACGGGACTCTGGTTTATCTCATATGTAAGAGCCGCTAGCACTCGTACCTCTCCGGCAGTGCGGTGGAGAGGGGCTAATAATGCGCCCTGTGCGGGGTTCAAACCGGGGAGACGGGATATTTTTCTCGCTAGCCAGATGAATACATTGTCCGTATGGCCGCTGTCACAGTCCTCCCTGGCTGCCAGGACAAGGAGGTATTGGTTAGTATTAACAGGATTTTGCCTTCGTTTCCATCGCTATTTTGCTTTGGTCGGTTGGATGAAACTAAATTCAGCAGTAAGCTCACAAAGTGACTGTTTTAATTTTGTTTCTTTTGTGTGCTGCCACATCATCACATCTTTACGTTAGGAAACCATTAGGATATCTATAAACTATAAAAAAGAAAAAGAAGAAGAAAAAGGAACATGCCAACGATTATTTGTACAGAAGGCTTATATCGAGTGACGATGCTTTCACTTAAAAGACTTGCGTCTTTCACGTAAGTCAACGAATGAGATAAAATTACATCACTAAACATGACATAAAAAGAAACACAAGAAAGACAAAAATGCTCAAAAGCGTTTTCTCAAAAGAAAAAAAAATAGATATCTGAGGAGCAGACTGTCAGATACTGAATCTGTATTCAGTCATTATCTATGAAAGAAACAGGAAGTACAACATAGTTATATCAGTTTATATCAAAAGTGAATGTATCGCATGTTTTCTTTTCTTTCATTCCATATGTTGCCTGTTCTTCGCTTTCTCCTTCTGGGATATCTTTTAGGGAAGGGGCGGGGGGGGGGGGGGGGCTACTGAAGCACATGAAGAATGAAATAGAGAAGAGAAAAAAAAAGCAAATGAAAATATTGAATACGTACAAGAACCAGAAAAGCCCACAAAAAAAAGAACAAAGCGGTTGTGGGATGAAGGGCTGCTCAGCTTGATGATTGGCCAATAGAGAATCTGGCGATGCCATTGCAGTGGTGGCAGTGTTCGTGTCCATGTGTGTGCGAACAAGAACAAAAAGATTCATTCACAAATCCTCAGTTTTATTTTTTTTTTTTTTTTTTACATGCGATATATGTTACCGTCATGTAAAACAAAGATTAGAAAAAAAAGCCCAGGAGGTACGGCGGGACACTGGTGATCAGATTAGTGTATTCCAACGTCGTCACAGTCTGTAACATCATGACAACGGCATGGGAAACACCGTGTATCAGTTGTTGTCTCCTCACAGTGTGGTGAGCTGGAGACAGCCAAGTCAAATGAGCACACCATCCTATTGGTTATGTGTGTGTTGTGTGTGTGTGTGTGTGTGTGTGTGTGTGTGTGTGTGTGTGTGTGTGTGTGGTGTGTGTGTGTGTGTGTGTGTGTGTGAGTGTGTGTGTGTGTGTGTGTGTGTGTGTGTGTGTGTGTGTGTGTGTGTGTGTGAGCGTGTGTGTGAACGTGTGTGTGTTTGTGTTGCGTGCGTGCTTGTGTGTGTGTGTGTGTGTGTGTGTGTGTGTGTGTGTTGGGGGATGGGGGTGGCGCAGGCGTTGAATGAATGCCTGTGCAAGCGACTGGCGAATATCACATACACACTCTCTTGCACGCGTGTGTAGGAGAGAGAGAGAGATACAGAGACAGACAGACAGACAAACAGACAGAGATACAGAGAGAGAGAGAGAGAGAGAGAGAGAGAGAGAGAGAGAGAGAGAGACATCACGAACACCTTTTAAGCCGCCTCATTAGCAAAGGAGCTTTACTGCTGGAACGCCCACCGTGGTAAACACTGTGGGCGCCTAACACTGTCATGTGGGGCCTGATGTATGGGGATGCGCACAGCTCGACTCTTCATCCCCTTCCCCATCCTAACGACAGCCGTCACTCCGGTGCAACCACCGTGTTGCATGTGCTCCCAAATAAAAGTCTGCGGAGCTGACACCGGCAGTTGACGAACGCACAAATCAAGCAGGATGGTCGTAAAGTAAATGCGTGAACATGAAGTGACACCAACGACACCACGCGGGCCGGGGTCGCAATACCAAGGTCGTCAGTTTCTACCTGGTGTACTTCTGTTGAGCAGCTGTTCCACAGGCGATAATGCACACATCATGTTACCCACAGAACTTTGGACCGTCATTGTTATTGCCAAGCCCACCACGAAGGGTCTCCTCAAGGCTGTCAACTCGAAGGGAAAAAGATTACACCCTGAAAAGCACCAAACAGCAAAGAGACAAGTATGTTCTGTACACGCCAAAAAGAAAAAAAAAAAAAATTATTAATGGCTGAATTATCAGCACCCTAAAGGGCAGGTAAAACTAGGGCATGCTGGGAGCGCTCGGTTTCCCTCCTAACGTTTCATTCCCATGGTTAAAACAGAAGTCTGAAAATGTTTCAGGCAGACACTGCACAACGGGCAGCTGTGTGCACTACTTTCACTACCTAGTCGTCAGACCAGAGAGAGAGAAAGAGAGGGAGAGAAAGAGAAGGGGGGGGGAGAGAGGTGGGGTGGGGAGGACTACAGACCTCTGTAGATGATGGTGGTGGCTTGCTGCAGTGGCCAGAACAGGATGAATATCACACAGGCCAGCAGGAGTGCAGTGGGTTCGGACAGCAGCATTCTTGGTTTACGCCAAACATCTGTTGCCACACACACACACACACACACACACACACACACACACACACACACACGCACACACACACACACACACACACACGGTGCATACCACACTTTAAACATCACAAGTTCAAACCAACATTGTGAAGCGAGAGAAGAAAAGTGGACTCACAAGACCACCCACTGGATGGAACAAACAAAAGACGATATAGAAGCAGCACGATTCGAACTTTGAGTCTTCTACATAAAAGAAAGCCAAGAATTGTTTCCCTAAGCTTGGGCAGTGTGTTTTTTTTTCTGCAGGGGAGTGGAGAAGTGTCACCATTGTCATGTTTTCACTGGGCACTGTCATAGTCCCACCTGGGGACAGGACAGGACGATTCAATACAGGGAAAGGTCAGCTTGAAAACAGAAAAAAAGAAGAAGAACCAAGCGTGGTGGGGAAAGTAGCAACGTCAATACTACTACTATACCTCTAATGATGAAAAAGAAAACAAGAATTTAAACAAACACGCAATAAAAAATGACAAGAAAACACAAGATGCAAGGCATAGAAACGTACTCCCAGTTTATCTTGAATACGCGTGGGACAGAGGAAAAGAAAAAAAAAAACGTTTTGATCCGTAATAGCCGTTAGTAACAGCTATTCCGGTAAACATGGGCCATCATCTGTGACCCATAATGAACATACCTTCAAATTTTCAGAAAAGATCAGCCAAATACTTTCTGAGATTTTCATAAAGAAGAAAACCGTTATGGGCCATTATAGCACTTAGTAACGGCTATAACGGTAAAATAAAACATCGGGCATGATCCGTGACCCATAATGAACAATCCTACAAATTTCAGAAAGATCAGCCAAATACTTTCTGAGGTATTCCATAAAAATGAAAAACCGTTATGGGCCGTTATAGCGGTAAGTAACAGACAATATATATATATATATATATATACATATATATATATTATATATATATATATTTTTTTTTTTTTTTTTTTTTTTTTTTTTTTTACACACACACATCTATATATACGTATATATCCTGAGAAAGAAACAAAACAGCAAAACGAGAGTGAAAGACGTTCCTCTTGATTTCTTACTCCCCAGGCTTTAAACAAAATCGTTTACAGATCAATAAAGAGCATTTGCATCAAACAAAAATCCTCAAAAGCCGACTGGGCAAACATGCCCTGCAGTGTCTACAACAGCGTGTGTCAGTTTCACCAGCTTGTCGCAGTTTACGACAAAAGAAGCTTGCATGTCATAAACTTCGATCAGAAAATGTGAGAGTTTCCAGGACGAAGACAGAAGAACGGACACAACCACTCAACAAACAGTAGACGACACGACAGGGAGACACACAAAGGGAAGGGGGTGGGGGGGGGGGGGGGGGGGGGGGTACCGAGTCAAACAGCATATTAGAAAAGATGTAATTATTGGCAGAGAACTTACAGAAGGCTGGAAAACTATTTTACTGGAAAAATACCCGGGATACGGATGAATAAGTAAACAAATAAATAAGTAGTTAGACTAAAGTATAAAACAGACTTATATTCAATGAAAATATCGGTAACTGAATAACCTGATACAAGGAGTCCGGAAAGGAGAACATAGTAATTAAATGGAATAAGCAATTTAACAAAGGAATCAATGAAACAAATGAAGTAAAACAAAGGCAAATGACTTAAATCAATGAATGACTACATGAATCAAATGAAATTACTGCGAACAAAAACATTGTGATGACAAGCTCTTCACTCAGCCTGAAGGGAGAAGAGAGGGGAGAAGATCTGGGAAGGGAGAGCACGCTTTCAAAGAGTCTAAACTTTGACAGTCATTACGACCCTTTGTTTTGAATTCTTATGAAAAGAGTCTAAACTTTGACAGTCATTACGATCCTTTGTTTTGAATTCTTATGGTCTGTTTCTACTTTCAGAGGGCCAGCAACAAGAGAGAGAGAGAGAGAGAGAGAGAGAGAGAGAGAGAGAGAGAGAGAGAGAGACAGACAGACAGACAGACAGACAGACAGACAGATTGATAATCTATATTGCCAAGGGTAACAGATAAGCGAGAAGATTTTTTTTTCCATCTGGCCCTTGGCCCTTCAGGGACTACGGATACTAGCACATTAATACTATTACACAATATAACACTGCGTAACAAAAAGGGGTGATTCATGTTGTGATAAATAAAACCATGCATACGATTAAAACTACTGTATGTCACATGAACACATACACAAACACCTGCATGCACGTAGACATGCACACACATACATATATCATTCCTATATCGTCAACAACATACATTTCATTCACCTTCCCAAAGTGATTGTTGCTGTCTGTAAGCGTTACTGTTTCGAAATACAATACTACTGTTGTTGATACGCTATGCCGTGCGTGCAAAGATCAATATGTGAAAGTTTATGACGTACTCACGCAGCGAACGTATTTGAGCCACAGTACTGCTCATGTAATCATAAGTACTTTTTCTCTGAGCCTCAGTACTGTTCGTGTAATCATATGTACTTTTTCTCTGAGCCTCAGTACTGCTCATGTATTCATAATATGTCCTTTTTCTATAGGGATGGATGGGATGGGTAACGGTGTCATTTTGTTTTTACTTCAGAAACGGATAATGTTGAGCAAAATAGTAATACACCTTGTCCCACTGCAGGAAAAACATTTAGGGCTGTTTTTGACATTGAACCCACAGACTGTAAATAAAGGAAGACAATGCAAACATTGTCACCTCTGTCATACAATCATAAATCTACACCTCTGCCATACGATCATAAATCTACACCTCTGCCATACGATCATAAATCTACACCTCTGCCATACGATCAGAAATCTACACCTCTGCCATACGATCATAAATCTACACCTCTGCCATATGATCATAAATCTACACCTCTGTCATACGATCATAAATCTACACCTCTGCCATACGATCATAAATCTACACCTCTGCCATACGATCATAAATCTACACCTCTGCCATGCCATCATACGATACATAAATCTAGAATACCTGTCTTAATTTCATCAAAGATGATTACTTCTCAGCAACCAGCAAACTGGCGCCACCTTTGCGATCCCAACATTCACGACCCAAAAGTCTTATTATCTTGGCAAAAATCTGTCATTTTTAAAACAGAACCTCTAGCAATTCTTATGGGCTTATACTTTATAGTCGGCTTTCCTTTCCCAATCCTGCAGAACCGATGTTAAGTGTCCTTTGCTATTCAAAGGCTGACCAAAAATCTAACAAAGCAGGAGTACGCCTACTTGAACATCAGTTTCGTCTGAAGGGAACAGGTGTTTTTTGGCTGGGCCCTCCCACAGGTTTGGTTTCTGATGAAGAACGGGTAGAGCGACCGAAAAGGAGGCAATTTATTCAGTGGGGCCATTCTTTGTGATATGCACTTTCTGTCGGGGAAATATACTGTTTAATGAAAATGCGTCATGGAATCGAACTGAGAAAATTCAGCGAAAATGTGGACAGTTTAAGCAATTTTTGTTACTGATATATTTTGTTCTGGAAATACTGTGCCATCTCACAAGTCCTCACGAAATATGACAGAACGTACCCCTTGCATATGTTTTTTTTTTTTTTTAATGATTAAAAAAAATCTAACAAAAAAAGATTACGACACGCAATCGAGGAAAATTAGCAATTTCCCACATAGTAGTTGACTGTGCTATTACGAAATCCCTGTTAAATTTCTCAGAAGATTGGATGAATTAAATCAGTCATAACTTTTTCTTTAGCGTTTATGTTTTCCTGAGTGTTTAACATTTATGAACGTTTATTCATAATTCAACTGGTCGTTTGCTTTAACAATTCTATCTATTAAGTTATCTATTGTAATGCATAGTTAATTGTTATAAGTTTTTATGTTAGTACATCAGCGTCAGCTCTACTTTGTTTTAAAATCACTGTACATGAATCGACTTTAAACCGAAACACACGCGCGCACACACACTCATGCGCGCATGCACACACACACACACACACACACACACACACACACACACACACACACACACACACACACACACACACACACACACACACACACACACACACACACACACACACACACACACACACGGCAACGGCAACTCAAATTATTTTGTGAGAAATATTTAGTTTATAACAACATCGATTTCGATTGATTAGCGCAAAAAAGTTGATACCAACCTGGTAGAGAAAATGTCGTGCCAGAAAACAAACTCCTACACAACACTGGGCAGACTACAATGTGATTAACAAGAACAGAAATAGCCACCCCCCCCCAAAAAAAAAAATATAATAATGATAAGTGCAAAAAGAAAACTGCTGCTGGAGAATGTGGCGACACCTGTCGTCATTGGACGACAAACACGATTCTCAATACCAACACTGTCGGAGCCTGTCCTGCTGGTGTTATAAACAGAATCTTCTGAACTAGGTACACCTATATAGGGAATGTCCAGCGTGTTCTTTCAGTATCTTCTGAACTAGGTACACCTATATAGGGAATGTCCAGCGTGTTCTTTCAGTATCTTCTGAACTAGGTACACCTATTTCGGGAATGTCCAGCGTGTGTCGTCCACTGTCAGTTCCGACAGTCTAAAGCTTAACCATCGTTCTGACGCACAACTGAATCATCTGTGTGCGTCAGTTTACTTTCAGCTATAAACGCGAAAGCCTCACAAGCTTTAGAACAAAAAAGGTGAGAAAAAAGTAGTGGACGAGAATGTATGAAAAAAAAGCGGGTGCCATTTGTTCGTGATGGTCACTGTTGACGTCCACACCGTGACAGTCCCGGCAACATCCGGTCGCACTGGCCGTTGAGGACGATCAACGAAGTCCTCCAGACAGCGCTCATTATTTAAGCAGACCTCTGTCCACACCTGGTTGTATTCTTATGAGGTACATCCAGCCAACCACCAGGGCTGTCTCAGGTCTACCCAACCCTTAACGCCGTCATGATGACGCGTATGTGTCATCATTACCACTGACAAGACGGTCATTAGTAGTACAATGCACGGCGTGGCAGACAGACAGAGAGAGAGAGAGAGAGAGAGAGAGAGAGAGAGAGAGAGGGAGAGGGAGAGAGGCTGGGGACGGGGGAAGGTGGGGAGGTGGTGCGTGGTGTAAGTAGTGGTGAGTGGGTGGGTTGATGCTGGTGCGCGAGTCCTGTGTGCTTGTGTGAGGTGGGTGTGAGTGTCGTTTCCTGCATCTGTGATTGGGGACGTGTGTGTGTGTGTGTGTGTGTGTGTGTGTATGTGTGGACGTAGAGAAAAAAGATAAGCTTCAGTGAGTTGCCTTGTATTTGTGATGTGTACACAGTGCCTGTACTAATGTACTGATAATATTTTGTATCAGATCCAGTCTAATCTTTCCAAACAGTTGGCACCTTCACCAGAAGGCGCCACCCGCCCATCTCTTCCTGTTGAATCTCTCTTTGAGTGCTAGATTCGCGTGTATGATTTAACCAGTTACAAGTCTCTCGATGCAAGGTGATCTATAATTGTGAGCCAACAACCTCGAGAAATAATATGGATCAAGATCTGAACCATAAACTTGGAATCTTCTCACTCATTCATAAAACAAAGAACGTTATACAATTTCTGGCGCAAATCCCTTTCCCAGTATTTACGGTAAGATCTCTGAGAGAAAATCCCAGAAGTACAAAATGATCCTAAGTAAGGGCTGCATACTCACAAACAAAACAGTTCAATCCAAAAACAAAACAAAACAAACAAACAAAAAACCAAGAACAACAACAAAAGAAGAACATGAGAAATATGATGAACTATTCTGGAACATTTCAAATATTTTCACGTGGAGGACACCAATAATGCATTAGTATTTCCTCATGCGCTCTCGGAATCTACTCGCAATGTGAAGACAAAGAAGTCAGCGAGATTAGTACAAGAAAAGACAAAGAAACACCCGAAGGTGCTGGGGAAGACCCAGAGAAGCACTGTCTCCACCTGCCTTTAGAGCAGTCCTGTACCACCCCTGGAGGCCTGCGCTGTGTTGACGATGGGTACAGGCACGCGCAGGACGCTCCAGTAAGATATCAAGGGACATATAACTGCTCCTGAACAGAGGTAAATCAGACTACAGGGTGCAACTCATAACAGCCTTAAAATAGCATCCCCATGGGTGTACCAGCCCGTATTTCATGACTGCAGAGCCCACCGACAATAGACACCACCCCTCCAGCTGCCGAGCACACCCCACAAACCCAACCACCCTTGCCCACGGACAGATGAAGACAGTACCACTCCAGGCTGTCTAGACTGGTGCTGGACATCACCATCAGTGAACGCAATGAGATTGCAGAAGGCAAACACACACACACACACACACACACACACACACACACACACACACACACACACACACACACACACACACACACACACAACACAAAACAACACAACACAACACAACACAACCCACACTTGTGTGTGTGTGTGTGTGTGTGTGTGTGTGTGTGTGTGTGTGTGTGTGTGTGTGTGTGTGTGTGTGTGTGTGTGTGTGTGTGTGTGTGTGTGTGTGTGTGTGTGTGTGTGTGTGTGTGTGTGTGTGTGTGTGTGTGTGTGTGTGTGTGAAAAACAAGCGCAGGTAAAAAGATTAACCAGCTATAGTTCTGTAACATTCTCACCATCACAAAGAGAAAATCACCATCCAAGTTCTCTTCCATTGGCGGTTAATGAATAGGGATTAAAAAGAAAATGAAGAAGAACATGCTAAATATGAAATAAGCAGCACAAAACCTTAGTAAAGACTGATCGGCATATAAGGAACCTCCTGGCCTGTCTATGAAAATCCTAGGACAAGGCAATGATCAGCATACAAGGAACCTCCTGGGCCTGTCTATGAGGATCCTAGGACGAGGCAATGATCAGCATACAAGGAACCTCCTGGCCTGTCTATGAAGATCCTAGGACAAGGCAATGATCAGCATACAATCAACCTCCTGGCCTGTCTATGAGGATCCTAGGACGAGGCAATGATCAGCATACAAGGACCTCCTGGCCTGTCTATGAGGATCCTAGGACGAGGCAATGATCAGCATACAATCAACCTCCTGGCCTGTCTATGAGGATCCTAGGACGAGGCAATAATCGGCATACAAGGAACCTCCTGGCTTGTCTATGAGGATCCTAGGACGAGGCAAAGGTCAAAACGTGTTAAACTGACCGTGGTCACCTCCGCTGCACGGTAGAAACTTGTTTTGCTGGATCTACAGAGATGCGCCCACACAAAAACTGACCTAATAACTATTTTTGAGAGAAACAAATGCGAAAAACATTGGACAGACAAATGATTCCTCCGTCACCATGAACATTATGAAAAATCAGTAAAGATTTGAAGGGATTAAAAAAAAAAAAAAAAAAAGACACGGGGATTGGGGTCGGGGGCGCGGATGTGTGAATAATTTGGCATTAGAATGCGTTTAATAAACCTCTCTCTCTCTCTCTCTCTCTCTCTCTCTCTCTCTCTCTCTCTCTCTCTCTCTCTCTCTCTCTCTCTCTCTCTCTCTCTCTCTCTCTCTCCTCTCTCTCTCTCTCTCTCTCTGTGTGTGTGTGTGTGTGTGTGTGTGTGTGTGTGTGTGTAAGCGCGCGCGCTCGTGTGTATATGTGTGTGTGTGTGTGTGTGTGTGTGTGTGTGTGTGTGTGTGTGTGTGTGTGCATGCAAGCGCGCGCGCGCGCGCGCGCGCGCGTGTGTGTGTGTGTGTGTGTGTGACATTGATAACTTTTACACAACCTTGTTTTCGATTTAGTTTCGATCCATTTGAATTCGACAACACATTCCACACAATAAGACACATTTTTCCCTTGAAGCTACATCTCTTTCACGCGCCGTAAGTAATAACGCGCTGTAAATAGTCCATCCACTGATATCTGTGCAGGTCATACTCATCTTCATCGTTCAGGGCAACAACGCCAACAGCACAGCAACTAATAATACTCATAATACAGCAGCTAATGATAATAATATAGCAGCTAATAATAATAATACGCTTACTGTTGAGTGCATGCATGCAATAAATTAACAAACTGCCTTCAAACGCAAATAGTTGATCCTGGAACGCATACATGGGACTGCAGACCCTAGTACAAATTAATGTCTTTTTTCTTTCCTTTTTCTTTTTTCTAAAAACGTCACATTTCATTGCACATTTACACGTCAAGTGGCATTCCACGGTGGGGGAAAAAAACCTCGCCAGATTCACGGAATGTTTAATTGCAGAAACAGCATAACGCGTCCGAGATTCTAATGCAGCTATGGAAACATTGAACTTGAAAACATGCTGATTAAGACATATTTCCGTGTCGGTTTTCCACAGACATTTCTCCCGCTCTTGCCTTGTGGCGGCTGTTCAAAAAAGAAAGAAAGAAAGAAGGAAGAAAGTAAGAAAGGAAGCAAGAAAGAAAGAAAAAGAAAGAAAAAAAAAGAAAAAGAAAAAGAAAGAAAGAAAGAAAGAAGAAAGAAAGAAAGAAAGAAAGAAGGAGAAAGAAAGAAAGAAAGAAAGAAAGAAAGAAAGAAAGAAAGAAAAGAAAGAAAAGCAAGAAGAAAGAAAGCAAGAAAAAGAAGAAAGAAAAAGAAAAAAGAAAGGGAGGGGGGCGGAAGAGGGAGACCGGCTCTTTGACATAATGGCTCGTTTATACAGTGTGTAAATGTCATCAAACACTTCATAGTATATTCGACAAGCATTCCCCTGAGCTGGTTCACTTACAAGCTGTGTGTGTCGGACAAGGGTCGGTAGGTTGGACAGAAGGAACAGGTAAAGGGGCAAGGAGTGAGAAAGAGGTTTCCATGTATTATTTTTTTTAGTGGTGCAAAAGCAAATGGTATGTGCAGAACACACCGAGTAGTGCTGTCAAAACATCATCATCCCTAGTACTTGATCTGAAGTGCACTTTATTCATTGACAGCATGCTATCATCTAATTCCTCTGTTAAAATAACTTAGGCCGTCAAGTAAAAAAACAAAACGTTTAAAATGGCTGCCCTTAGAAACCGTTACATGCGAAAATGGGGCACTGACTTTGTCATGTCAAAATGCTTTAAAAAAAAAAAGCACTTTTCCTGTCTTTACTTTCAACGCATTCACAAACCAATCATGTGAAGTAGTAATTTTGTTTTTAAGTCGTTGCAAGACAGCACTTTTCCTGTCTTTACTTTCAGGTCATTGACAAACCAATCATGTGAAGTAGTACTTTTGTTTTAAGTCGTTGCAAAAAAGCACTTTTTCCTGTCTTTACTTTCAGGTCATTGACAAACCAATCAGTTGAAGTAGTGTTTTAAGTCGTTGCCAGAAAGCACGTTTTCTGTTTTTACTTTCGGGTCATTGACAAACCAATCAGTTGAAGTAGTGTTTTAAGTTGTTGCAAGAAAGCACTTTTCCTGTCTTCACTTTCAGGTCATTGACAAACCAATCAGTTGAAGTAGTGTTTTAAGTTGTTGCAAGAAAGCACTTTTCCTGTCTTTACTTTCAGTTCATTGACAAACCAATCAGGTGAAGTAGTGTTTTAAGTCGTTGCAAGAAAGCACTTTTCCTGTCTTTACTTTCAGGTCATTGACAAACCAATCAGGTGAAGTAGTGTTTTTTCAAGTTGTTGCACGAAAGTGGCGACATGTGATAGAAGCGTGAAGCTGCAGACACGGCAGGGTGTCATGGTAAGGTCAGGTCATCTGCTTGAGCGTCTGAACACTGGAATATTCATGGAAGCTACAAACGCTTCAGGAATTGTCAACGAGAAGGAAAACCTAACCTCATGAATATTAATCATACCTCGTCCCGCCAATGTATAACACAAACGGTAATCATAATAAATGAAACGTTTTCCCCGTTTGCTGTGTCGTGAACTTAGAATGGTGATATCAATCTGTTGTGTTGACGTTAGTGTTAGAGAAAGAGGGGAAGGGTAGGAAAGAGGGAGGGGGGGGGGGGGGAGACCTGTTTGCTCTTGCGTTTATGCGTGTGTCATCCAGCCTATGGAAGATTATACACATTGTGACTCACGTTTGAAAGTGGAAAGTGCTCACGACTTATCTGTACTACCATTTAGCAAACAAGAGATGAACCATTCTTTATGGCCAAACTGAAGGTGGAGAGTTGCTGAAGGACTGAATACAATGTTTGATCAGGTCAGTGCTGCGTGGTCTGTCATTGGCACAATGTTGGATCAGGTCAGTGCTGCGTGGTCTGTCACTGACACAATGTTTGACCAGGTCAGTGCTGCGTGGTCTGTCACTGGCACAATGTTTGATCAGGTCAGTGCTGCGTGGTCTGTCACTGGCACAATGTTTGATCAGGTCAGTGCTGCGTGGTCTGTCACTGGCAGACTGCTCAAGTTGCAGGCAGGCAGAACTGGTCGCATGATGAGAAGCCGATGGTTGGCTTGCATCTCTAGAAATAGGTCTGTACCAATTATCCTGAGGCTCTACGCCGAGCAATTTTTTGGGGAAAAAAGTATGTTCGTGGCAGAATTATACAAAAAAAAAAATATCAATGATTCGTTTTACAATCTTAAAATGCAAAAAAGGCTACATATTTTCAGTGTTAGAATTTTACAATTGAGTTAAATATATGATTCGTTTTACAAACTTAGAATAGCAAAGACCAAAACTACGTATTTTCAGTGTTAGAATGTTATGGCTGAATTATCAAAGATTCGCTTTACCAACTTGAATTTGCACACACACTCCTTGTAGCATGTATCATACCGTACAAACAGGCACTCGCGCAAAAAGTAGTGAAATGATCGTGTCTAAACAATTCAAATCACAAATGTCCTTGACACCTAAGATTCGTTGTAAGATACATTATGGAGTTTGTCTGCTCCTTCCTGTTTATGTCAACTGTTGTCCAGGTGGGGAGCCAAAGACACACAGCCTTACACGACCAGTTCTCTGTTTTCTTCACATAGGTTTTGAAACTTCGGACTTGTCTCCAACATCCTCTATCCCTTATACCTCTACTATCCCTTATACATCCACTATCCGTTATACATCCTCTATCCCTTATACATCTTCTATCCCTTATACATCCTTATACATCCTCTATCCCTTATACATCTTCTATCCCTTATACATCCTCTATCCCTTATACATCCTCCATCCCTTATACATCCTCTATCCCTTATACATCCTCCATCCCTTATACATCCTCCATCCCTTATACATCCTCTATCCCTTATACATCTTCTATCCCTTATACATCCTTATACATCCTCTATCCCTTATACATCCTCCATCCCTTATACATCCTCTATCCCTTATACATCCTCCATCCCTTATACATCCTCTATCCCTTATACATCCTCCATCCCTTATACATCCTCTATCCCTTATACATCCTCCATCCCTTATACATCTTCTATCCCTTATACATCCTCTATCCCTTATACATCCTCTATCCCTTATACATCTTCTATCCCTTATACATCCTTATACATCCTTATACATCCTCCATCCCTTATACCTCTACTATCCCTTATACATCCTCTATCCCTTATACATCCTCTATCCCTTATACCTCTACTATCCCTTATACATCCTCTATCCCTTATACATCCTCTATCCCGCATACATCCTCTATCCCTTATACCTCTACTATCCCTTATACATCCTCTATCCCTTATACATCCTCTATCCCGTATACATCTTCTATCCCTTATACATCCATTATCCCTTATACACCCTCTATCCCTTATACATCCTCTATCCCTTATACCTCTACTATCCCTTATACATCCTCTATCCCTTATACATCCTCTATCCCGTATACATCTTCTATCCCTTATACATCCATTATCCCTCATACATCCTCTATCCCTTATACATCCTCTATCCCTTATACATCCTCTATCCTTTATACCTCCACTATCTCTGAACATGCTGGACCCCTAACATATGTTAGGAAATACTGTGTATAATTTTCACAAAGAAAAAAACTCCCCCCAAAATAGGTATTATTAATTGTCAGAATAAAGAAGACAAGCGTTTTGATCTCTCTCTCTCTCTCTCTCTCTCTCTCTCTCTCTCTCTCTCTCTCTCTCTCTCTCTCTCTCTCTCTCTCTCTCTCTCTCTCTCTCTCTCTCTCTCTCTCTTTCAGTTGTAAACTTAACAATGGTTGTATCAATCTGTTGGCTGACGTTAGTGTCCGAGGAAGAGGGGCAAGGAGTGCACTGGCATTCGGAATTGGAAGTTAATGATATATCTAGGTGGTTTTATTCTTTCAAAAATGTTTTTCAAGCAGCAAAAAAAAAAAACTATCTTTTGTACTGGATAAATCGCACAGGGTTAGTCTTACCAGATTCAGACTTTGAGTTAATGGCCTAAACATTTCAAACAATCGTTTCAAAGTGAAAAAGATATAAACAACTTTGCCCATCGCGTGGAAATGGAACAGAAGATGAAGTTAACTTATTTTTCAACTGCCCTGCTTATAATGAAAAACGCAAAAGCTGTGATATCATAAATTCCTTTGCAGGAAACCCTAATCAAAGATCGGTAACATATATTTTTTTCAAATAACAACGAAAATGTAACAAGATCCCGGGCCAGATTTTTAGCAGAAGCAATGAAAATAAGGAAAAGTGTTTAACTGAAAAAAAGTCAGCAAATTCCAAGATGACCCACCATCAGTATACGCGCGTGCACGCCTGCATCTCTCACTTTCTCTCCCTGTGCGTGTGTGTGTGT
>JADBJO010016041.1:15000-17500 GCA_016801955.1 Conus betulinus | reverse complement strand
TTATACAATAAGAAAGCAAAGCCGAAAAATACGGTGGCTGAAAACAAAATTTCTTGGGCATTAATTTCTAATGGGGAATCACTAAAAGCAGGGGCTGCGAAACAAAAGGAATTTCATCTTCCGTGGTTCCTTTTCAACGAGGTTACCGTAATACACATGTGTACTTTTCAAATTTAAATCTAGTGAAAACAAATCGTGGATGTCCACACTCAACCAAAGATATTTCTTAACTACATGCATGAAACCATACATTTTGCATCTGTCAAACCTGATGCTTGACAGTATATGATTTTTACCGAGTTTGCCGTCTATCCCCCACCAATCTTTGACCCGGCTGACACGGACAGATTCGTACATGTGAAATTTAGGGGGGGTTGTCCCTTGAGTAGGCCCATGTCACCGGCGATTTCTGTGAGCTGAACTTGACATGGAAGTATAAGGCCTTTTCCGGGCCGACAGATTTTTTAAACCAGCAAAACGCTGACGATTCACATAAAAGCACACTCATCACGACAGTCCGTTACTCGTGGTGTCTGTGCGACTGGTAAATCAAAGCAATAGATAGCTTCCACGTACGTGCTGTAACAGAAAAATCCACCATACCCCATGTACAGGGATGAAGAAAAATCAAGAATGCGGTTTAACTAATCGGTGGGTATGTCTGTACTGGCTTCGTTACGTTTACGAAGCATGTCACGGGGCACAATTTCATAGCAGTCTACGCCCATCACCTGAAGAAGTTGCATCTGACAGAAGTTCCTCCGGCTAAAGTCAGCTGCATTTTACTGAGGTGACCCGACACTTTGCTGCCCGCGTACGCCTCAACTTAAAACAAGCCTTACGCCAGATCCCTCGAAATACGAGTTTTAACCGCTCACTTGCTGTCTTTTGAAAGACAAGGGGAAAATAATATAAGACCCAGGCCAAAAGAATTTATAAAACCAAGACAAATGTAGGCTGAATAAACTAAGAACCAGGCCAAGAGAGATTTTACGAAAGTAAGACACGTAGGCAGAACGCTGCTCGTTAGGCAGGATAACGTCTGCACAGTTCCATCGAATACCTCCCTAAAGACACATCTTTTCCCTCGGACTGATTAACGATATCCACTTACCACGGTGCGCGTGTTTGCTGGTGTTGAACGCGCTCGTGTGTGTGTGTGTGTGTGTGTGTGTGTGTGTGTGTGTGTGTGTGTGTGTGTGTGTGTGTGTGTGTGAGTTTTTCGGCGGTGTGTGTGTGTGTGTGTGTGTGTGTGTGTGTGTGTGTGTGTGTGTGTGTGTGTGTGTGTGTGTGTGTGTGTGTGTGTGTGTGTGTGTGTGTGTGTGTGCGCGCGCGTGCGCGCGCATGTGTGTGTGTGTGTGTGTGTGTGTGTGTGTGTGTGTGTGTGTGTGTGTGTGTGTGTGTGTGTGTGTGTGTGTGTGTGTGAGCGCGCGTACTTTGAATTAGAATTATAATTTTATCATGTTTTTTTTTCTGTAATATGCGCTTTGGGTTCTTGCGAGGTAAAGCGCTCTATAAACATCCTTTTACATGACATTGTACTGAGAACAGATGTGACTGCCAGGAAAACCTTTGAGAAGAACAAGTTTCTCTGTCCGCGTTATTTTAGCCTAAATATGTAGTTTTGGTTTCGGTTTCCGCCACCCCACACTGAAAAGATTTTAAAGCAATACTGAGGTAACGTCAGTGTATCGTTCACGCTGTGTTACAACTCCGAGCATTGTACGCACGCCAACTGTCTCACACTGTCTTCCGCTAGAGAGTTAGGTACATCCGCAGCAGCTGGATCCCGAACGACAATGATGAAAAAGTTCGCGATGATAACTGCAAACGACCAGACAGGTACCAGAAAAAAGTTCGGTCATAAAATACCTTCAAAAGCTGTTACATACATCATCTTATAATGAAGTACTGGTCTGCCAATGGCGACAGTGTTATATTCTATTTCTTTCTTCTGGTGTCTGGCGTCTGTCTGCGTGTAAGCGGAAGCATTTGTCCATTCACCACTTTATTTTGTTACCGCCCAAGAGCTGATCATCAGGGGGCCATGGGAGATGCAGCTTCATTTCTCCATTCACCACTTTATTTTGTTCTCCATTCACCACTTTATTTTGTTACCGCCCAAGAGCTGATCATCAGGGGGCCATGGGAGATGCAGCCTTCATTTCTCCATTCACCAGTTTAGTTTGTTCTCCATTCACCACTTTATTTTGTTCTCCATTCACCACTTGATTTTGTTCTCCATTCACCACTTTATTTTGTTACAGTCCAGGAGCTGATCGTCAGGCCATGGGAAACGCAGCCTTCTCTACAATGCAATCGTCGGATCACTTTACCTGACATACTTTTTGTTCTTTTTTTCTTTTTTTTTCTTTTTTCTTTTTTTTTCTGTCCCCAACCTCTGCGCCACCTCAGAGGCAGCGCACCCACGCCGCTCATTCCGACATCCCGTCCACAGCCACAGCCTGGTAGGCCCCGCTGCAGCCCGGCACTGGCAACC
>JADBJO010016041.1:0-10000 GCA_016801955.1 Conus betulinus | reverse complement strand
GTTGTACGAACAGAAACAGCATGGGCGAAACAAAAGAGCCCTCCAAACAACCTGTTATGCGCCTTCTTTCTCAATGAAATGGCTCTTTCCACCATTTCCGTCAAGACCATTTCCTTCCCGTCCCAGTCGGTGAAAAGGATTGCCCTGGCTTTCTCATAAAGCTTTTCCTTCATGGCTGGGACTCACCAGCGGGATGTGTGGGCCGCAGGTAATGCCACTAAGTCAATTAGAAAGGTTGCAGGAGGGCCTTCTGGCCTGGCTGAATTATGGACGGAGATTACGGGACTACGAAGGTGCCTTAATATTGTTTGTGTACCTAGCACACGGTAGTCAACTGCAGAGAAGGATAGTCTACTGTCTTCAGAATTGTCTGGGTTGGGATGTTAATCTGCATACCGGTCTGTCTGCAACTGGGTGATGGACTTCCACCAACTTAAAAACGGTTATGTAAAAGGTTACTAGATACAAATGATTATATTCGGAGCTACTCACGTTCAAAAACGGACCACAGGAGACGCTCTTTTCATTCGTGCGTAAATTGGTATGAACATGAAGGCCCTGCGTTTGTTTGCAACCCGAGGGTTTCTTTTAAATTCACATTTCTTCTGGACAGCAAAAAAAAAAAAAAAGAGAAAAAGAAGCGTTGCCAGGAGCCTTCACTCGTTACACTTTTCTCCTTTGGCTATATCGAGTGTCTGCATTCGATTCCGCCTCCTTTGTATTTTTTTGTCTCCGTTTCAGTGGTAACAAACGTTCTCTGAAGTCAGATTCTGCTGATTCCTCTATAACTTCCAAAACCTGAAAACCTCTCCCTACATTTCAATACGTGACGTGTCTTTTACACAAAGCTTCATTTTGTGATCAGTAAATCTGTATTGTTACGATAAGCAAATCGTCATAATGCAGTTCCATTTACAAATCAGCCCAGAGCTGTTGGAACTGATGAGAACACAGGTCTGGACAATGTGGAATGGGCACGGCATTTTTTTTAAGCAGAGACACTAACATCAACTCTGAAGTACGCCACACGTTTCATTACACCATTGTTTTTAAAGACATACTTCTTGACAAAAAAACGCCTAATAAAATTCTTAAAGTGCTCACCCCTTGGGGAGCAACAGCTGTTAAAAATAAGATGATAAAAGGAAGTTTTAAAAACGACAGATCTGTTTCGAGCCAGCGCTCTCGTCAGGATGGTTTTGGGGCGCCTACTGCCGGTGTTATATGGCCTGATGTCACTGTTTGCACGTGCGGATTGGCTGCACGTGTTGTTCGGGTTTTTGGGGGTTGTTTACAGTTCAGGGTGCGTTTGCTGACAACGATTTCCATTTGTGCCTGCAGTTGTTTACTATTTCTACTTTAGTATTTAGGGTTGCTAAGTATGGTTTGCATAGTATTAACCATTTTCTGTTGAACATAGGTTGCATCTTTTTGAAATGTTATTGTATGGTGATGCCCTTTTTATGATTTTCCAGGATATGTTATAGTTTTTTTTTTGTCTTTAAGTCTCCAAATATATTTGCTCAGTTCTGTTTGGTTTTTTGTATATTTTCTTTGTTGAATGACTGTTTATGGTTTGCGTATCTGGTTTTGAAGTGATTTTCAGTGATCCCTATGTATGTTTTTTTTTTCATTTCTGATGTCACAGTGGCTTGGTATACAATGTTGTTATAGAGGCATTTGTTGCTTAAGGGACACTGTTCTTTTTTAGCACAATTGCAGGATTTCTTTCTTCACCCTTCTTTGCTGTGTTGGTTTTCATTTTGTTGGATGAATCAATTATATTTTTAAGGTTAGGCATGCATGAATATGATAGTTTGATGGTGTTCTTGTTGAATATTTTGGACAATTTGTGTTCTTTTGGGAAGGATGCTGTCAAAATTTTGAAAAATTCTTTCCCTACGTTTGTTTTTACTCGACCATGTGATTTTCCTTTTCCTGCTTTTTTTGTTTTTTTGTTCATGTTGTTATCTGGGTTGTATTGTAGTTTGTAGCTGTAACCACTTTTTTGCAATGCCTCTTGGTATTCTGCTGCTGCGTTGTTGAATACTCTTTCATTATGTGACAGATTAGATAATCTCTTGTTTATGCCATTGGGTATGGTTTTTAGTATAGATGGTGGGTGGTTGCTATTGATGTTTACATAAATGGGTGTGTCATTAGGTTTCTTGTATGGTTATATATGTGGTTGTTGAGGTCAAGTGTTATGTCTAAGTAGTTCACCTTTTTGTTTGCTTCGATGGTGATTTTTAAGTTATGGTTTTGGAAAATTTTGCATAGTTCTTTTTTCTTGTTTTCAATGGTTCTTGGATTGTTGTTTAGCGCGGCGAGGCCGTCGTCTCTGTACAGTCCGACTTGCTTTCCGAGTTGCTTTTGGATGTTGGATAGCATAAACAGTCCGCTAGTTCACATGTTTTCGGCACCGTCATACGATCCCATGGTCACATCAAATGTTGAGTTTTTATTCGTTTTCTTGATCCATGTATCATTTCTGCTGTAGAGTAAAGTTTTCTTGGTGTGAAGAATGATTTCCATTCTGACCCTGTTATGTCTGTGTGTTTATTAGCAAATTTCAGAGCTTTAGTGAGTAGCTCTTCATCTATGGATGGGTAGAAGTCTACTATGTCGAATGTGATGAATACTGTGTTCTTCTGTTTGTTAAGATTTTTGAACCATTGGATAACTTCATGTGTTCTTCCAGAGGTTGTATTCAGTGTTTGATTTTATGTTTTTATGGCTTTTTTAAGATTTTCTTACTTATTTTGCCCAGTTCAGATTTAGATGGGTTTATTAGTCTACATGTTGGGTGTTGTGGGAAATTGGGTTTATGGTCTTTAAGGGTTATGAAGGCTTCTTTTATTGCTGTTGTTTCCACCCTGTCACCTAGATCCATGTGGTGTACGAGTTCTTTTCTTTTTTTCGGATGTGTTGTGTATGGTTTTTTCAGCTTTTTGTAGTTTTTCTGAATGTTTTATCAAGAAGTTGTGAGTACTCGTTTGGTTCCATTTTGTAGTAATTACTGGTTTTGTCAGCCTTCACGAATATTTTTTTGTCATTTTGTATTTGTTTTATTTCATTTTTTAATGATGTTTGGAAATCGTTGTTTGATTTTTTTTTTGAATTCTATGTTGGCTATCATTCTTTTCATTTTATCCTCAAAAGATTTCATTTCATCTATGGCCAGGTGGAGATCGCCATGATTTGAAGCCATATGTGTTTTTGTCCTCTTTTTTTGCATTCGGGTTCAGGAAGAAAAACGCTTTCCATCTCATGTTTCGTACGAATTTTTCAGTTTGTTCTATTAATCTTTTTAAGTAGAATGCGGGTTGGAGAATGGTATATTTTTTGTCGATTGTCTAAAATTGATTTCCTCCATTTTGAAATTCATCAGGCCACAGTGCTCAACTTGAGGAGCTATTATCAAAAATAGTAAAAATAAGATGATAAAAGGAAGTTTTAAAAACGACAGATCTGTTTCGAGCCAGCGCTCTCGTCAGGATGGTTTTGGGGCGCCTACTACTGCCGGTGTTATATGGCCTGATGTCACTGTTTGCACGTGCGGATTGGCTGCACGTGTTGTTCGGTTTTTTTGGGGTTGTTTACAGTTCAGGGTGCGTTTGCTGACAACGATTTCCATTTGTGCCTGCAGTTGTTTACTATTTCTACTTTAGTATTTAGGGTTGCTAAGTATAAGTATGGTTTGCATAGTATTAACCATTTTTCTGTTGAACATAGGTTGCATCTTTTTGAAATGTTATTGTATGGTGATGCCCTTTTTATGATTTTCCAGGATATGTTATAGTTTATTTTTTTTTTCTTTAAGTCTCCAAATATATTTGCTCAGTTCTGTTTGGTTTTTGTATTTTCTTTGTTGAATGACTGTTTATGGTTTGCGTATCTGGTTTTGAAGTGATTTTCAGTGATCCCTATGTATGTTTCTTTTTCATTTTCTGATGTCACAGTGGCTTGGTATACAATGTTGTTATAGAGGCATTTGTTGCTTAAGGGACACTGTTCTTTTTTAGCACAATTGCAGGATTTCCTTTCTTCACCCTTCTGCTGTGTGTGGTTTTTTCATTTTGTTGGATGAATCAATTATATTTTTAAGGTTAGGCATGCATGAATATGATAGTTTGATGGTGTTCTTGTTGAATATTTTGGACAATTTGTGTTCTTTTGGGAAGGATGCTGTCAAAATTTTGAAAAATTCTTTCCCTACGTTTGTTTTTACTCGTCCATCATATGGAGGGTTGTACCATGTGATTTTCCTTTTCCTGCTTTTTTTGTTTTTGTTCATGTTGTTATCTGGGTGTATGTATTGTAGTTTGTAGCTGTAACCACTTTTTTGCAATGCCTCTTGGTATTCTGCTGCTGCGTTGTTGAATACTCTTGTGACAGATTAGATAATCTCTTGTTTATGCCATTGGGTATGGTTTTTAGTATAGATGGTGGGTGGTTGCTATTGATGTTTACATAAATGGGTGTGTCATTAGGTTTCTTGTATGGTTTATATATGTGTGGTTGTTGAGGTCAAGTGTGATGTCTAAGTAGTTCACTACCTTTTTGTTTGCTTCGATGGTGATTTTAAGTTATAGTTTTGGAAAATTTTGCATAGTTCTTTTTTTCTTGTTTTCGATGGTTCTTGGATTGTTGTTTAGCGCGGCGAGGCCGTCGTCTCTGTACAGTCCAACTTGCTTTCCGAGTTGCTTTTGGATGTTGGATAGCATAAACAGTCCGACTAGTTCACATGTTTCGGCACCATCATACGATCCCATGGTCACAACAAATGTTGAGTTTTTATTCGTTTTCTTGATCCATGTATCATTTCTGCTGTAGAGTAAAGTTTTCTTGGGTGTGAAGAATGATTTCTATTTCTGACCCTTTTATGTCTGTGTGTTTATTAGCAAATTTCAGAGAGTTAGTGAGTAGCTCTTCGTCTATGGATGGGTAGAAGTCTCCAATGTCGAATGTGATGAATACTGTCTCTTTCTGTTTGTTAAGATTTTTGAACCATTGGATAACTTCATATGTGTTCTTCCAGAGATTGTATTCAGTGTTTGATTTTATGTTTTTTATGGCTTTTTCTAAGATTTGTCACATAATGAAAGAGTATTCAACAACGCAGCAGCAGAATACCAAGAGGCATTGCAAAAAAGTGGTTACAGCTACAAACTACAATACAACCCAGATAACAACATGAACAAAAACAAAAAAGCAGGAAAAGGAAAATCACATGGTACAACCCTCCATATGATGGACGAGTAAAAACAAACGTAGGGAAAGAATTTTTCAAAATTTTGACAGCATCCTTCCCCAAAAGAACACAAATTGTCCAAAATATTCAACAAGAACACCATCAAACTATCATATTCATGCATGCCCAACCTTAAAAATATAATTGATTCATCCAACAAAATGAAAAACCAACACAACAAAGAAGGGTGAAGAAAGGAAATCCTGCAATTGTGCTAAAAAAAGAACAGTGTCCCTTAAACAACAAATGCCTCTATAACAACATTGTATACCAAGCCACTGTGACATCAGAAAATGAAAAAGAAACATACATAGGGATCACTGAAAATCACTTCAAAACCAGATACGCAAACCATAAACAGTCATTCAACAAAGAAAAATACAAAAACCAAACAGAACTGAGCAAATATATTTGGAGACTTAAAGACAAAAAAAATAAACTATAACATATCCTGGAAAATCATAAAAAGGGCATCACCATACAATAACATTTCAAAAAGATGCAACCTATGTTCAACAGAAAAATGGTTAATACTATGCAAACCATACTTAGCAACCCTAAATACTAAAGTAGAAATAGTAAACAACTGCAGGCACAAATGGAAATCGTTGTCAGCAAACGCACCCTGAACTGTAAACAAACCCCAAAAAAACCCCGAACAACACGTGCAGCCAATCCGCACGTGCAAACAGTGACATCAGGCCATATAACACGGGCAGTAGGCGCCCCAAAACCATCCTGACGAGAGCGCTGGCTCGAAACAGATCTGTCGTTTTTTTAAAACTTCCTTTTATCATCTTATTTTTAACAGATATATATATATATATATATATATATATATATATATATATATATATATATATACATATATATATATCTAGGCTACAGTTACACGCTCAATGCTTCAACCATATATAAGTAAATCTTCAATAAATGTTAGCGAACCACCAAAAAAAAAAAAACACGTGGACAAACGAGTCACAAGACAAAACACGACGCGTTTCGACCTTTTAGGTCCTCTTCTGGCAAAATACAAACAAATAGGTCAATGAAAATGAACGAACTTTTCACTTAGTTTCTCTTGGCGGTTCGCTAACATTTATTGAAGATTTGTTCAGATTTCCTCCTGCAGTCGTTTCACTTTGCTACTAGATCTATTTTGATTCATACTGACGCTATCCCTTCTTTCGTATTTTTGTTTACGTCATCAATGTGAGCAATTGCTAAGCTAAGTGAAAAATTCGTTCATTTTCATTGTCTATTTGTTTGTGTCTTGCCTTTAGAAGACCTAAGAGGTCGAAACGCGTCATGTTTTGTCTTGTGACTCGTTTGTCCACGTTTCTCTGGGCGGTTCGCGAACATTTATTTAAGATTTGTTTAGATTTCCGCCTGCAGCCGTCTCACTTTGCAACTAGACATATATAAGTGAAATGACCTTATTGTATACCTCCAGAGTCGTGAGGTTGGTTTAAATTAGGCACGAAATCTCTACTCATGACAATCGTTTTGTTAGACTGATCATGCGGCCGAGAGCGGGAAAGAAACTCCTATACTGTGACATAAATCCGGCGAAAGTACAGAAGAAGATTAGTAGAAAGCACAGTAGAGGATTAGTACAAAGTATTGAAAGTGATTAACTCTGCTTATGGAAACAGAATGCAGGCATGTAATAACTTGGCTTCTGAAGTCAGAATGTAGCCAAATCACAAATGACAGACGCCATTGTTTGCCTCTTTGGTTGACAGCAAGGCAAACGGGAAATGTTGACGACCGCTTCTCTTACAAGCCGCTTCAATATCTATGACGTCACAATAGACAGTCATTATTGTTTTTCTTTCGACATGTTAGGGAGATGATGACAGCAGAGTATTACGCTCCTATTTCACGACTTGCACAATTATCATTCACCGCGAAACGATGACAGCAGAAATAAGTGCCAAGGTATCAGTGATGTCGATAACTTCCCACACCCCAGTCCCTGCCCCCCCCCCCCCCCCCCCCCCCCCCCCCCCCCCCCCCCCCCCCCCCCCCCCCCCCCCCCCCCCCCCCCCCCGGCCTCCACCCACCCACTCACCCCGTTCTTTTCACTTCATTAGGTATAAGTGTGTCCATCAGTGAAGCTGCGGACTGAATACAATGCAGATGACTACACTGGTTCGTACGATGAAAATCAGCACAATGCTGATGACTACACTGGTTCGTACGATGAAAAATCAGCACAATGCAGATGACAACACTGGTTCGTACGATGACAATCAGCACAATGCAGATGACTACACTGGTTCGTACGATGAAAATCAGCACAATGCAGATGACAACACTGGTTCGTACGATGACAACCAGCACAATGCAGATGACTACACTGGTTCGTACGATGAAAATCAGCACAATGCAGATGACTACACTGGTTCGTACGATGAAAATCAGCACAATGCAGATGACAACACTGGTTCGTACGATGACAACCAGCACAATGCAGATGACTGCACTGGTTCGTACGATGAAAATCAGCACAATGCAGATGACTGCACTGGTTCGTACGATGAAAACCAGCACAATGCAGATGACAACACTGGTTCGTACGATGGAAATCAGAGTCGCCAGTGCTGTGTAGTCTGGGGACTTAAAAAGACTCTTAGCTTAAAAAGAGAGCTATGAGCACCTAACCCCCTTTTCCTTCCCCAAGACATGTCTCAGTGTTCTCATACGAGTTTCATAAGAGTTTATGACAGCCGCAAAATCATAACGATTTTTGTTTGTTTTTTTTTCTTTAAAGACAGAGTGTGTTTATGCGGGGGTGGGGGGGGGGGGGGTGGGGTCTTTGCATGCGTGTTTGTGAAGGTGATGATGGGATTGTTTGTTTTTCGTCATCGCCTATCACTAATATGACCTACTTAACAAAGCATGCAGATGAAGCGTGTCTATACCACTGTCACCAACGATTACATTGTTAAGTGAAGCTAAAGCAACAACGGCTGCATGTGGTGCATTTACTGTTTTTCGCCAGCATTCTTTACAAACACATGACAAAGGACCCGGTTTTGAATGTTTCATTTTGAGGTCCATATAGTCTTGCGTCATTCATTAAAAAAAAAAAAAAATTGGGTTCAGAACCAAAACAGTCTTCATCTCACAAACCGAACAAATGACACCAACATGTCAGTATATCTTATACTGGGTATGAATACTTCAGAAAGGTTACTGCAACAGACACTGACAACGCAGCTGCACACATGAGGTAATTTTCAGTAATGCCAAATTTAAGTAAAGCAATCAAACTTAAAGTAAAATGTGGTAAAAATGACCAACTAAACGCTGTCTACCCGCGGGAGCACACACACACGCGCGCGCGCGCGCGTGCACACACACACACACACACACACACACACACACACACACACACACACACACACACACACACACACGCTACGAGCACACACAACGGAATTAACATCTTCCAAAGTCCAAGCCTATGTCCATGATCCCACCTGCGGAAAAAAAACATCTGGTGCCTTGCTTTGTTTGTTTGTTTGTTCCACCAATTCAAAGACAGCATTGATTCTTTCTGTGAAGACTATGAACTAGATATACGAAGATTTTGGTTCACTATTCACATGTACTTTAAAAGGACCCAAATCCAGCTGCTTACCTAAAAAACTATACCTCACCGATCGTTAACATGAGCAACCCATTGACAGTAGTTCAGACTCATGTCATTCAAAATTCAAATTTGAATAAAAAAAAAAAAAAAAAAAAGGAGGAAAGAGGAGGAGAAGTTATGCTTAAAAACCATTTCATTTCGTGACCTTTTTTTTTTTTTCCCCTTTAGCCCGATCTTCCACGTTCATGAAAGGACCAGTGGCTTCGTCCATTTCAATTAAATAGTGATTCTTAAGTTTGCTCAATTCCAAACACAGTCAAGGATTCTCATGTAAACGCATGACGACGTAAAAACTGACCTGATGCCAAACAGGAATTTCCCGTGTCCTACATACAGAAGAAATGTGCAATAGTGTGGTACGTTTTAGTTATGGGGTTATTTACCTTTCTGCGTCTTGGAACGTTTGCACCAGCACAGCTTCCTATTAGTCTCTGCTGCTGGGAGTACTGCATGAAATTAGTTCAGACGTCAACGTAGGAGGCGGTTTATCCAGTGTGACTGATACCTCCAAGTCGGTAACTTGACGTCCATCTGACGGAAGACGGGAAACTACAGTGGACGACCATTCCTAGTTTTGAAGACAAAGTTTCTCCCCTGCCCTTTCACAACTTTCTAAATGGTTTTTTCTTCGTCCTGTACCCGTCTGTAAGGCTAACAGAGGACTCGCATGTGTCAACCACGCTTCACTTTCAGTTTAGTATAGCCTAGCTACCACACGACTGCTTTGGGATTGTAAACACGTGTAGGACGAACCACAGCACCCAAGAAAAAAGTGGAACAAGGAACTATACATCATGCATTAATTTATAGCACCGGAACAATGTCATCCATAAGGAAGATACGACTAGCTTGTACCAGAGGCGCCAGCCACTCCGATTAAATGTTGACCAACTTTGCAAAATTAATGTTTGAATAACAGTAACGATAATAATAATAATAATAATGACTGATAATAATAATAACAATCATGATTGTAATCATCATCATCAGAAGAACAATAATGATAACAACCATAATAATAACCAAAGTAATAACAGTGCCTCACAAATACATTAAAGGTCGAATAGGCAAACAGCCACTGCAGA
>JADBJO010016040.1:25000-41752 GCA_016801955.1 Conus betulinus | reverse complement strand
GGTGCTTGTGACGAGGGGCGAGGATGGAATTGTTTGCAGAGAACAGGGGATAGAGAGGAAAGGGGAATTGTAGTGCGAATCTGGAGGGCGCAAAAATGTGTGCTGTACGCCCCCTTCCGGAACAGATGCTTGGTTTTAATATTGATTTACTATCATGTTGATTTCTATGTGTGATTATTATGTGTTCTGTATTTCTATCTTTTTCAGATCATGCTATTCGATAGATGTAATGTTTGACAATGCAAATGGTATGTATGTGCGCATGGTGTTATATTTGAATTGTAATGTTATTATTTTCAATCATTATCATTCGTTACTATTGTTATTGCTATTATTATTGGGTATTTGTCATTATTATCACTGGGTGTATAGAGTGCTTGGAATGGATTGTGTGACAGGTGGGTGTTTGGTTAATGGTTGGGGTGTGGAGGGTGGTTTTTTGTGTTTGAAATGCTTCTTTTTCATTTTTGAGGGCAAGATGCAAACAAGCAAAGGGAAGGTACAAAAAAAAAAGATGCACCGGTTGAAATGCCTGTCACCGGTGGCAGTGTCAGTGGTAGGCGGGGTTTTTGTGGGTCACGGCAGTGAGTTCGTTCAATGTGTGTTCAAAACAAGCGCGATGAAGTATCAGGCACGGATTGTTCAGGTGTAAAATAAACCTTTTTTCCCTTTGTTGAATTTATTGACGTTAATCACACAATCTGCTGTGTCTTTTTGATTGATAAAAAAAACTATTTGGTTTAGATAGGGATGTTCTGTTTCTTTGTTCTTACATACCCCCTGAAGGTTCTCCGTTTTTATTCCCATTTTGACATCGACAATGGTATTGATCTGCTAGAAGAATGTATCCTTTATCTGCTGTTTTCTAGAGATGTGCATGTTATTTTAAATGGTGATTTAAATAGATGTTACGGGTGGAATGGGCCGTGTCTGCGGGTATCTGACTGTCTGACTCTCACACAGAAACTATGGATGCATGCACGACTTTTCCAATGCACATACACACACACACACTCACCCGAACATTGACAGCCAGACAACAGAACAACGCTTTTTTTTGTTTGTTTGTTTGTTGTTTTTTTTTGTTTTATGCTGCCCGAGCCATCAGACAAACATATATAAGAAACGCAAGAACATCAATAAGTCGGCATGCCAACCATGAGACGTACACACAAAATTTATCTATATATAACGGCTATCTACTAACGCTGCTGGTTCCGACGACGACGACGACGACGACGACGACGACGAAAACAATGAAGAGGACGCAGACGAGACGATGAAGATAATGAAGACGTCGTCTACAGCGTCAAGTCCGACATAGGGCTTATAGAGCTTCAGAGCTGTGGCTAAAAAAAAAAAAAAAAAAAAAAAAAAAAAAAAAAAAAAAAAAAAAAAAAACTACACACACACTCACGGCGTCTCTGCCGGCGACAAGGCGATAGCCTCACACAGGAGCTGTGCTCACAAACAAACACACACAAATGCAGCGACGGCCTAGCCAACAGGTCGCTGGTTCAAAACTCGGGAGCGGCGCTCTGGCTTGGCAGCAGCGGCGTCTCAGCCCAACTGGCTCAGCGGGTAGTCGGTCCCCGGGCGCAGTGGCAGGTAGGGTAGTTGTCGGCACTCAGGCCGGCCTCTCAATGCCGACACAGGGTGGAGAACAAGGAGGTAGACACAGCTACGGCCCCGACCTTCAGACAATGGCAGCCAGTCCCCTTCAGTCCAGGGCACACTTCTACCTGGGGGAAACTGACTACCACCAAAACAGATTGGAGTCCCTCTTTGGCTTCTGGGTAGATGCGTTGCCGGAATCACTGCAGAGACTGCCTAACCGTTCAGCTCACCCGGCTTTAACAGTGCGCAGGTGAGCAGCAGTCAGGTAAACTTTTCAACCGGCTTCCGGACGACTACCTTCCGGTTAGCCCGGTTGCACAAAAATTTGTGACTGGACGGGAAACGGTCCGTCACAATAGAAGAACATCTAACATTTCACAAGGTGTATCTGTGAACAATAATCTCGATCAGCAATTGGACAACCATCCCCTTGGTATTAAACGACAATCTCAAGATAGCACTTTGAATAATTATGGGAAGATGTTATTGAATGTTTGCACTGCATTTGATTTGTGTATACTTAATGGGGCATGCTAAGGCGACCTTGAAGATCGCTATACATACTTTTCTGACCAGAATGCAGTGTTGACGATTATTTCATATTTTCTTATGGTCTTTTTGCTCGTTTGTATGATTCATATACATTGAATGTCTTGGAACGCATTGACTGATCATTTGCCTGTATCACTAAATGTTATTTTTCCTAAAGGAGGTATTGTGCATGACAATAATCAAGAACAGAAACGCGTCGTAGAAAAATGTATATGGAGTGATGTGAATGCTGTTTTTTTTTTTTTTTTTTTTTTTTTTTTTAAGATATGTTATGTAGTACTGAAACCCAAACTAAACTAGAAGCGGCGATACACTTTTTAGACGTGGACATAAATCGCGCGATAGATTTGTTTAATGCTTGCATAAAAGAAGTGCTGACTGTGTGAAGAGGTGCATAGTTTTGGATAGCAATAAAACATTCAGCGATTGATATGATAATGAGATTGTTACGAATTAGTCGTCGCACATTGAAAATAGAAGACAGGAACGCTTATTCAGTCGTTAGGCGAGAGTACAATCATCTGTTACAGAGGAAAGAGAAAGAGTTTAATAAGTCTTTACCGAATAAACTCGTTTCATCTATAAAATGTCAAAAAGGAGTTCTGGGATACCATTCACAGAGTTTCATTCAAACGAAAACAGCCCAGAAATAATATCATTATTGATGTATGGTTTCAGTGTTTCCAAACGTTATTAGATACAAATGTTGATAACACACCAATCGAAGAAGTGATTGATGTGAACGATGGTGGCTATGTGAACCGGCCAATCACTCGAGAAGAAGTATTGCTAGCATTAAGAAAACTGAAAAATCGTAAGGCAGCTGTCCTGACGGTATCACTGGTGAATTATATAAACATTCTTCTGACCAGGTGGTAAACTTCTTTCTGAAATTGTTTAATAAATTATTTGATAGTGATATGTTTCTGGAAAACTGGACTGAATCAGTTATTCTGCCGTTCTATAAGAAGGGTGATGTAAATAAGCCCAGCAAGTTACCGAGGGATTTCCCTCAGTGACATTAGTAGTAAATTGTTTGGAATTATTATTAACCATAGACTGCAGGAATGGGTAGAGGAAAATAATATCACAGGTGATCATCAAGCAGGAATTAAAAAAGGTTATTCGACTATTGAGCATATGTTTACTTTGCTCGCACTAGTGCAGAAGCAATTTTCTAAAAATAAGAAATTATACGTAGCTTTCATAGACTTTGAAAAAGCTTTTGACTCCATTAATAGAAATCTTCTCTGGCCTGTTTTTACTTAAAAATGGTATTGACGGTAAACTCTACAAATGTGTTAGAGGTATGTATGATAAAGTCAGAACAAGGGTTCGTTATGGAGCGAAAATAAACTGACTGTATCAATTATTCGAGAGGAGTAAAACAAGGAGATGCATGCAGTCCTATTTTGTTTTTCGTTTATCAACGAGTTAGCTATTGAAGTGATTAATAATGGTAGACATGGTGCCTTGCTTTTGATTGATGTTTTTGAATTGTTTATTCTGTTGTTGGCTGATGATGTTATTTTGATATCAGAAACAGTTTAGGTCTACAAACTCAACTGAATAGTTTACAATGTGCAGCTGGATCTCTGCAGTTAAAAGTTAATATGGAAAAAGCAATATCATAGTATTCCGTAAAGGAGGGTATCTAAGTGCTCGTAAACGGTGGTTGTGTAAAGATAATCTTATGCTAGTTGTCAATGCCTATAGGTATCTGGGTATAATATATTCTCAACACGTTTGAGTTTCGTAGGTGCATGCAAGGACTGGTCTAGTAAGGCCAAAAATGTTTTGATTTGTATTATGAAAAAGTTATATACTCTGAATAATTCTTCTTTCAAGTTATTTATCAAACTCTTTGACACCTAGGTTCAGCCGATTGTGCAATATGGTTCTGAGTTATGGGGATTGGAAAAAGCGGCTATTTATTATGAAACGGTTCATGTTTTCGCTTTGAAGAAGTTCCTGGGTGTTGACAGACGTACTCCAAATGATCTCATCTATGGCGAAACTGATCGATTTCCTATTTATATTGCTTCTGCCTTTAAATGTATCCAATATTGGCTGAAACTGCTTCACATGGAAGATACCAGAATACCTCCTAAAGCGTATAATATATTATATCACCTAGATACTAAAGCGAAAAATAACTGGGTAACCAAAGTGCACCTCTGTCTGTCTGAATACGGATTTGGATTCGTCTGGTTGAATCAGGGAGTTGGGAATATAAGAGTCTTTTTACATCTTTTTCGCCAGCGATTGGTAGATTGCAGATGGCAAAGATGGTCTGACCATATTCATTATAGTGACAGGTTTGATTGTTATCGGAATTTCTCATGTTCTCATGATTTGAAGACTTACTTGAACATAGATATGGATAGGCATTTAAAGCAAGTAACAGCAACATTCAGATTAGGAATATCCTCATTAGCTTGCCATTATTTTAGATATCGAACGTGTGGTACTCGTGATTTGATTTGTCCTCTATGTAGAGAATCACAGGAACAGAAATACATTTTGTTCTTTGCTGTCCAGCTCTGAGGAGCATCAGAGAAAAGTTGATTAAGTCCGAATACTATAGACAGCCATCTTTGTTTAAACTAAATCTGCTTCTGTCATCCACTTCCGCTGAAGTTGTCAAAACTTTTTCGTTGTTTCTGAACAAAGCCTTTAAACTAAGAGAAATTGTTTCTTCTTGAATTTGTGACAACGATTTCCTTTTGATCCAAGTCATATGATTGCTTATAATACGTGCTTAACATGTTCACACACCCCTTCATTATGGGCTAAGGCCTAAATGATATAATCATCTCTGCATCTGAATCTCTCTCTCTTTCTCTCTCTCTCTCTCTCTCTCTCTCTCTCTCTCTGCCAGCCTGCCTATCTGTCTCTCTGTCTCTCTCTCTCTGTCTCAGTATCTGTCTCTGTCTGTCTGTCTGTCTGTCTGTCTGTTTTTGTCAGTCTGTCTGTCTGTATATCTGCCTGCCTGCCTGCCTGTCTGTTTGTCTATCTATCCTATTCTCTGGCTTTGAGGCTTGATAGTGATAATGGTGATCACGGTGATTATGATGACCACGACAAATATCATTAATCAGTCTATGATTTTTCATAATACACAGCAAAGCGTCACTTCAATAGACTGAATTTGGAAAGTTAGAGACAACTAAGCTTTAAAAATTTTCAAAATGGAGTGACTGATGGCGGAGAACGAAGCAAAATTTAGAAAGAGAGGGGGTTAGTTACTGCCAAGGACATTGACAAACAAAGCACTGTCAGGTGCTTTGTTTGTCAATGTCCTTGACGGTAACTAACCCCCTCTCTTTATAAATTTTGCTAAGCTTTAAAAAGTTGACAACTGCAAATTCGTTCATTCAGAACAATGATAAATATGACGATGCTGTTTGTTGATTGCAGACCCCAAAGCAGCCAGTACCACAGTGTTCAGCATCTTGATGAAGCTGGCCCTCTCTCGTCAGCTCAATGTCATGCTGCCAAAGAAAGGACACATCCTGTCTCAGGGGGGTCCACGGCTCAGTCCGTTGCAGTGGCACCCGCCGTCTCCTCCCTTTCTCTTTGATATTCTCTGCAACCACGTCGTCTTCAACTACGACCTCATCAAACCTGCCTTCCCGCCTGACACGAAATACATCACCATCCTTAGAGAGCCGTTAGAGCAAGTGCAATCTGCCTTTTACTATTACGGCCGTGTTTTCCACCGTCCTTATTTGAAAACGGGCTGACAGCTTTGAGAGCTTCATCCAAAACCAGTCCCATTTTGAACGGGTCTCCCCATACGGATCTTTCACCAACAACAGAATGAGTATCGACCTGGGTCTGGATCCTCGTCATCTTAAAGATCGTAAATATGTCTCCACCTTCTTACAGCATCTGGACAACGTGTTCCACTTGGTTTTGATCGCCGATCGCTTTGACGAGTCCATGGTGCTGTTGAAAAAGACGCTTTAGGTGGACCATGAAAGATATTGTGTGCAATAAACTGAACGCAAACAAGAAAAGGGATTTCAAGCCGTACAATTTCAGTCAAAACACGATGGAAAAGTTCGAGCGTCTTCAGCATTTTTTGACGTGGCCATTTATGAACACTTCCTGCAAGTATTTGACCAGAAGGTGGCCGAGGAAGGAGAAGATTTCAGGGAGGAATTAGCCTTTTATGTCACCGTCCAAAGTCGGATCAGGCATTTCTGTAACAGTACTCAGCCTGTATCTGCATCCGAGCTGATTATACCTAGCAGCAGGTGGGACAAGCAGTTCACCTTTCACCGCTCAGAGTGTCGAATACTGGCCGCCAAAGAACTACCGCTAAATGCCTGGGTCAAAACAGTGCAGCTCCGTCGTCTTAAGGCTGAGTCAAATGAAACGTTGGAAATCGACGCTGTTTGAATTGCCTGCGTATCATGGCCAGCTGAGATCAGTTTCATCACTTATACCTCATCATACATTTTAGTGCTATTACAAATAGCATACACATTCCACTGCGTTGTACACAAGTATCAATACCTGAATGAGTGTGTAGTCATAAAGTCCGTCACCACTGCCGTGATGTGCACGGAGAGTAGAAACACAGCTTCCTTCATGTATATACTGTGCCTCAGTGTTTGGTTCAGTAAAATGTTGACAGGGGTGCTTGTGCCGGTGAAAAGCGACAAAGTCAAAATGTGTGTGGATGTGCGTCTCTCTCTCTCTCTCTCTCTCTCTCTCTCTCTGTCTGTCTGTCTATCTGTCTCTCTCTCTCTCTCTCTCTCTCTCTCTCTCTCTCTCTCTCTCCCACCCACGCAAACACACACACACACACACACACACACACACACACACACACACACACAGAGAGATGAGAGAGAGAGAGAGAGAGAGAGAGAGAGAGAGAGAGAGAGAGAGACAAGACAAGACAAGACAAGACAAAATTCTTTATTTACGAGGATGATAGATAAGCTCAACAATATAAAATAAGATGAGGTAACAAAGGAAGCATGCAAAAAGTGACTAGAACTACAATACATTACGGGATTAAAATTTAAAAAAAAGAAAGAAAAAAAAAAGAAAGAAAGAGAGAGAATAGAGAGAGAGAGAGAGAGAGAGAGAGAGAGAGAGAGAGAGAGAGAGAGAGAGAGAGAGAGAGAGAGAGAGAGAGAGAGAGTGGGGGAAGAATGAGGCAAGAGTGGGTGCGATAAGAGAGCATGTTTAGAAACAATCTGACAATCAAAAATTCCAAAGAGATACAAAGACAATCGATTTTGAAGCACGGGGGGGGGGGGGGGGGGGGGGGGGGGGGGGGGGGGGAGGGGAAGAAAATAAAGCACAAATGGACGGGGGAATGCATAATGATAGCCCAGTCGCCACGGGTAGGAGGGGATGTCATATGGATAATAAATCAAGTCATTCCAGCAGAACCGTGAGAGATCGATAGAATGACAAGAGGGCAGGAGGTAGTAGAACACACACACACACACACACACACACACACACACACACACACACACACACACACACACACACACACACACACACACACACACACACACACACACACACACACACACACACACGTACACATAAGACATACTTACTAAACAAAATAACATACATGTGCATTTCAAGTACAAAAAACTTTCTAAATAGTCAGGTACATACATAAGGCAAAGAGGGTGGTGGTGGTTTGGTGGTGGATTTATGGCGGAGTATGCAACTACTGGCACATAAGATGGTTGAAGTAATGGTGTTGAAGGTGATATGCATTGGCGTTGTTTGGTTGATTCAGGGAGCGCGTTCCATTGACAGGAACCTGAATATGTTAAACTGGATTTGAATAAGTCAATTCTAGGAACAGGGACATGAAGTTTGGGTAGAGTCCTTGAGGAATTTATTGAGAATCTGTGAACTAATGTTGAGGGTGCCTTCCCAGACACAATCTTGTGCATTATGATCCCTTTGTTGTATTCTAATCTCAGACTTAAGGGGAGAACTGAAATCTTTTTATAGTCCGAGTCCAGAAGACTACTGCTTTTTAGGAGGACTAATTTGAGTGCTCGCTTGTGTAGGCTTAACAATGGTTTGGGTGTTAGCGCTAGCACAGTCCCATAGAGTAGATCCATAGTCTATGTATGATTGAATATGAGACTGGAAAAGAGCTTGCGTGAATGCAGGTCGAGGAAGCGTTTGATTTTGGAGAGTTGATAAACTTTCTGTGAAAACTTTTTTGCATAGTGAGGTTATGTGAGCTTGCCAACTCATATTGTTATCAATTGTTATTCCTAGCACTTTGAGGTATGTAACCTGTTCAACGGGTTCATTTTTAAGATGTACAGGAGGAAACTTAATAGTGAGATTTTGTCTCTCCTGGTTGTGATAAGCATGGATTTAGTTTTTTTGAGGGTGAAGCGACATGTGATTTAGTTCAGTCCATTTGACGAGGTCATTCGCACTTTCTTGTAAAGTGTGTGCAAGAACAGTAACATCAGAATGATTTGTATGTATTGTTGTATCATCAGCAAAGAGTTCACAGGTGGATGTGATATGGAGAGGTAAATCATTGATGTAAATTGTGAACAGTAAGGGACCCAGGATAGAGCCTTGTGGGACGCCATAGGAAAGTGTTTGAAATGAAGAGAAAGTTGTATTAATTTTTACACGTTGTTGCCTATTTGTGAGATATGAGTGAAACCGGACTGTCTTGGATGAAGCAAGTGGTATGTATTAAGGTGGTGTAATGTGTGTTTGTGTATGTGTATTTTTTTCCAAAGGTTTAAAAATAGTGGAAATGATTTAGATTGGTCTCTGTAGTTTGCAGGGTCTGAGCTGTCACCTGCCTTGTAGATAGATATGACTTTGCTTTTTTGAAACTATCGGGAAAATGATTTTTGTCGATGCATAAATTGAAGACGTATGTTAACGTATCTCTAATTGCCGGAGCTGATAGTTTGAGGATTTTGCCGTCTAGGCCATCCACAACACAGGTACCTGACTGTGTTAGGTACGTTAGGTGGTGATAAACTTCAAAAACTGTTATTGGTGGAATATGAAGTTCAGACTTGATGTTTTTATCTTGGCAATATTGTTTCAGTTTTTGAAAGTCGTTTGATCTGGATGAATCTATCATGACAATTTTATTGGCAATAGTGCAAAAGTGGGTGTTCAGCTGTTCGACAGAGATGTCTTTATTACAGTTGATTTTGAAGAAGATTGATTGTTGTAAGCTCGTTAATAGCTCTCCATAGTAATTTTGGGTTCTGGTTTGACGATATTAGTTCTCGATAATATTTCATTTTTTTCTCTGCGCTTCTGTGAATTTATTGCATTTCTCAGTTTTCTAGATTCCTCTTCATAGCCATGTTGTTTAAGCAGATCTCTGAGGTAACCTGCCTCCTGTAACTCTTCAGTGTACCATGCCGGTTTAGGATCATGTCGTACTCTAATCGTTTCTATCATAAATTTCAGTAAATGTTTTGATCCAAAATTCTACAACAAGATCTGGATTAGTTACGTTGAAAACTGAAGAAAGATTTGAGTTAAGCAAGTCACGTATAAAGTCTTGCTTGTTAAAGCTTGTAAAGCAACGGTAGGTCATTGTCTTGTGTCCGTTTTGGGGAATTTTTACTCCTTTTTTGGACCATGTGACACAAACCGGATAATGATCATTACAGTTTAGAACAGAGAGAGAGAGAGAGAGAGAGAGAGAGAGAGAGAGAGAGAGAGAGAGAGAGAGAGGAGAGAGAGAGAGACGCAGACGCACACACACACGCGCGCAAACAGCAAGCGCACGCACACACACACACACACACACACACACACACACACACACACACATGCATGCATACACATACGCACGCACGCACACATGCGCGCACCCACACCCACACCCACACCCATACCCACATCTACACACACACGCGCGCGCGCTCACTGAGGCAGGCAGGCTGACTCCCAGCAGAAATTCGTTTTATAACCAATTAAAATTACTCACCAGCAAGCTTTGCAAGCGAAAGGAGGGGACGAGATCGATAGTGTGTGTGTGTGGTGTGTGTAGTGTGTGTGTGTGTGTGTGAGGAAGAGACACTGATACATGTTTTATTGCCATTAGCAAATAAGCCCTGTTGGCATGGGGTTACAGTTACTGTATTAATAGATACCGATAAAAGAGCATGCCGAGGAAAGAAAAAGAACCTATACAATTTAACAAATATTTAAAACCTATAATGGACAACATCCCTCGTCCCTGACACACACAAATACACTTGAACACAGAGCGCGCGGGCACACCGCGCACACATCCTCATGCACGCACACGCGCGCGCACCAACACACACACACACACACACACACACACACATACACACACACGCGCGCGCGCGCGCGCGACTAATCCATTTTCTTCGACCATCAAGACATGAAAAACGCAGAAGACATGAAAAAATGTGGATACATCTATCGTCACAAAATTCTAACCCAACAGACTGTGATATTCTTTCTCCGAAGATCATTGGCTTCTGCAATATATCTATTGCAAATGACATGGTATTTTTTTCGTTCGTACTGGATAGAACTGCGAAGAGATCTTTTCTCTGTGCAGCTGGTTCGTTGAAAAATGTTGCATCTATTACGAATATGTGGGTACACAGGACAATCAAAAACAAAATGTACTTCGTCTTCATCGCTGTTTCTCTCCGCATACATAGGACATGCTTTATTATCTGATGCTTCGAACCATTTTTTTGTTTGCATTGAGGCCCAGCGTACTACTTTTGAATTTTGTTAAGTTGTGTATTTATGCCATTTATGTGTAACAGTCATAAAATATATTTTTTTCCATTTTCAGATTACTTTTACACGAGAGATTCCATTCCTGTTTGACGTTTCCATCCACGCTGAAATGTCAGTTTTGCCTGAAAGAAAAAACAAAATAAAGGACCCTCGAAGTCTGATATAAACTGTGGAGTATTGCCTACTCTCCGGCAACGCCTAACAACACCAAAACAATTTTCTGACAGTTTTTTTTCTTTACACAAGAAACCCGATCAAATTTTCGAATATCATGTTTTGGCAAGAACATTCTATACGCTTGACTAATTGAACTAATCTTAACCA
Organism: Conus betulinus; assembly: GCA_016801955.1. Lineage (NCBI taxonomy): Eukaryota > Metazoa > Mollusca > Gastropoda > Neogastropoda > Conidae > Conus > Conus betulinus. The sequence continues at coordinate 30,478 of JADBJO010016040.1, read as the reverse complement.
TTTTAATTGCTCTGACATACATTCCTATAAACAGAGGATATCGTCGACTCTCACCATAAACCATTTTGTTTGATGCATGCAATGGTACATGCAAAATACGCTTGACTGCATACGTGTGAATTCTTTCCGTATGGGCGTTCTAGAACAGACCCCATACCTCTGATGCGTATGTCAGAATTGGTTGTATCTGGGTATCGAACAATTTCCAAACCAAAGCATCGTCCGCTGAATTCAATCTTTTCATCGTTCTCAATATCTCTATGACTCCTCTCTTTCCATTTCTACACATTTCCAGCCAGCATCTATTCAAGCTTAATTTCGTAGTGAAAAACATCCCTAGATATTTATAACTATTTGTCACTTTAACTTCAGATCTGCCGTGAAACAATCTTTCATGTCATCTTAAATGCTCACCATTTCTAAAAACCATTATGTCTTACTCAGATTCACTGTCAATTGTAATTTTTTCAAGTCAACTCAAGTAAACTTTATTATCTCAATTCGAGAAATTTATTTGTGGTCGCACACATTCACAGCAAACAAACAATAATTTTGTCACATTACCCATTTTCTCACATGTGACATACATTCATATAAAAGAATTTGGATTTCAAGGTGACTGTATAATATAAAAAATAATACTATATAGAATTGCTTTCCTACAACGCATTTGACACAAAAATTCTAAGATGAGATTTTAAACTAAAATAATACAACTATTCGATATCTAAACTATATGCTCGCTCTGAGTTTGAATTATATGTATATATATAAAACAAAATGTAACAATAATCCATAGTAAAAAAGCAATTAAACATCACCTCGGTTCATAAAATCAATGGACAGGGGAATAAAACTTTGTTTAAATCTGACACTTCTGCATTTAACCGATCGATATCTTCGTCTGACTGAAGAAGGTCATACTGATTTGCAAGGACGTGGGTCTGGTCACACGCAATCTTCTTCGCTTTACAAACAACACGGCACCTGTACAGCTCACTCAGACTTTTTTGTCTCACACCAACGATTTTTCCTCCCACGTTCACCACTTTCTCAAGCACATTTCTACTCTTCACAGTCAACCCACCATACCAACACATAAATGAGAAAGTTAAAACAGATTCCAGGAAGCATGAATAAAATGTCCGAAGAATGTCAGTATTCACATGAAATGATCGCAGCTTGCGAATACAATATAATCCGGTTTGACAATTTTTGTGGACATAATCAACATGGGATTTAAAATTCAGCTTATTATCTATAAAAGTTCCTAAATATTTTGTGTGATTCAACACGTTCTGCTTCAGCACCTTTGATAAAAAGCGGTGGCACAACTTTTGGATTCTTTCTAAAATCAATCAAGGCGTCCAGTTGGTTCTGCAAAACCAACTGGCGATTTGCGAGAAGAACAACATCATTAGCAAACACACTGAAAATAGCCAGGCAGCCTCCGCTAACATCTGAATTCCATGCTTTCCATTTCCTGTGATATCAATTGTGTGCTCATTGATAAAAATTGTAAGTAACTGGCGAGTGAGCAGACATCCATATTTCACACCGCGCGGACAATCGAAATAATCTGAATAAATATCGAATAAGTATTTGGGACCCGGAATAGCTCAGTTGGTAGAGCGCCGGACTCGTAATCTTGGTGATCCTGGGGTTGCGGGTTCGAATCTCCGCCGGGCCGTTTCGGTACAGTGGGATTTTTCCTTCGGAGTTAACATTGGTTCTGACTCCATTTCCCTTACAGTCCTGCGAATGAGACTATAAACCGAGGTTCCGTGTGTGAACACACGCATAACATCTTGCACACACGTAAAATCCCATCACCAACTTTCGGAAGAGTAGGCCAGTTTGGCCGTCGGTATGGATGACACGTTACACATAGCATGCACCCTGCGCGTGAGATATGGAAAGAATGAAGGAAGTAAGGAATTGAGTGAACGACATTGAACGATACTGACTGGATGTCACGGGAAAACGACTGAATGAAGCGCCAGCTGGCAGCTCTTCAGTCGGCACTACGCAGGTAGGCAGCCCGTTGTGTAAACGAGTGTGGATTGTAAAGCGTTTAGAGCTTGGTCTCTAGCTGAGAATAGGCGCTATATAAGTATTCATTATTATTATTATTATTGTTATTATTATTATAAGTATCTCTTTCTCGAACGCATGCACGTACAGAATCATACATTCCTTGCAAAGCTCCATAGAACCTCCCATTTACATAATTTTTCCTTAAAATATTCCACACGACATTCCTATCCACAGAATCAATGGTTTTCTTTGAAATCAACAAAGGCAACATACAATTCTTTCCTTTTAAGCAAACAATTTTGCACTCAAGCACACAATGTAAATATGTGCTCTATCGTGCTAAATCAAAATCAAAATCCAGCTTGTTTTTCTACTATTTTCTCTTCTCTCTTTCCGCTAAGTTAATCTTCATTAAGAATATGAGTACAGATTTTACTCAAAACACTCATCAGTGCAACGCCTCGTAATTATCTGGATTGTTACTATCACCTTTTTGTGAAGTGGGATTATTATGGATTCTGACCATGCGTCAGGAAAGATTCCTTTTTCGAACAGCAAGTTAAACAGGTTTACAATGAAATCAATAACGATTGCGTTGGCACATTTGATCATTTCACAAACTACTTTATCCGGTCTCGTGCTTTTGCAGCATTTGATATGATTTATGCTGCTTATAACCTCCTCTCTTTGCTTTGAGCTTATTTCGTTGTAGATGGCTGGTTTTCTACTTATTGATGCAATTGTTGACCAGAATCTTTTGGAATTGTGAGCACTTGCTCTTAACCTATCTTGTCGTTTCCCATCGAATTCTTTTTTCTCCTCTCTTTTCATTGCTATGTATTCTTTTCTTTCCTTAATGTAGACTGTTTTACGTTTTTCTTTTATATTCTTTTGATTTAGCTTTTTGATATTGTTTCAAGCATCCTTTGACCATTCTTGTCTCTTTTTTTCACACTCACTGTCAAACCATTCATTCACTTCTATCTTCCTTTTCCCATAGATCTCACCATACAACCAGCACCGCTCCATAAAGCATTCACAAATAACCCTAAACGAGTGTGAACATCAACATTGAGACATTTTAAAGCTCTATCAATACACTGTTTAGACTCATCTGACTTTCATTCCTCCCTATAGTTTTCTGTGCAGTCTTCTGACTGCATAATGCGTTTCTCTTCGCAAATCGTTAGATATTCTTCTTTCTTATCAATGTTACCATTTCTCCGTTTCTTTTCCAGAGGCAGAAGCGAAGAGAGAGCAAGCAGTCCATAACCTTTTTTTCGCTATTTTTGAGTAAGTTTTGTGCCACAATAAACTAATCTGTAACACGGCTATCATTAGGTGACAAAAAGTGAATTCTCCCTTTGAAGTGTCCCCACATCTTCCTGTCACAATTTTAAGTTCCAACATGAAACATAAATCTAGCAAAATTTGGATTTCATTAAACATCTTCTCGGTTCAAGAAATCAATGGACAGGGGAATAAAACTTTGTTTAAATCTGACACTTCTGCATTTAACCGATCGATATCTTCGTCCTGACTGAAGAAGGTCATACTGATTTGCAAGGACGTGGGTCTGGTCACACGTAATCTTCTTCGCTTTACAACTAACACGGCACCTATATAGCTCACTCAGACTTTTTTGTCTCTCACCAACGATTTTTCTCCCCGTTCACCACTTTCTCAAGCACATTTCTGCTCTTCACAGTCAACCCACCATACCAACACATAAATGAGAAAGTTAGAACAGATTCCAAGAAGCATGAATAAAATGTCCGAAGAATGTCAGTATTCACATGAAATGATCGCAGCTTGCGAAGACAATATAATCTGGTTTGACATTTTTTGTGGACATACTCAACATGGATTTAAAATCAGCTTATTATCTATAAAAGTTCCTAAATATTTGTATGATTCAACACGTTCTACTTCAGCACCTTTGATAAAAAGTGGTGGTACAGCTTTTGATTCTTTCTAAAATCAATCAACATTTCTTTCGTTTTTGTTACATTCAGATCAAGATAGTTATGATCGCACCAGTCAACAAATCTTTGAACCTCCTTGAAGTAAACAGAATCAGAGTTGGAAAGATCTACAAGTGCTGAGTCATCTGAATATTTAATGTACAAAGTTGAATCACTTCCTGAACAATCATTTGTGTACAGAGTAAAAAGCACTGGTGGTAAAAACAGTACCCTGGGGCGCCAGTTGAAATGACTCTGGAAGACGAAACAACACTTTGATATCGAACAGACTGTGTCCTCTGTGTAAGAAAATCAATTATCCAAAGAATGAGCTTGTTACCCACATTTATGTTAATGAGTTTCTTTGCCATCAGATGTGGTTGTATGGTGTTGAATGCTGATGAGAAATCAATAAAGAGAATGCGTACAAAGGAGGCAGGTTTTTCGAGGTGTGAAAAAGCATGATGGAGAAGTGTGAGTGTGGCATCATCTGTTGATCTGTTCTGTTGGTATGCGAACTGAAACGGGTCTTGGTACTGTGTAGTATCTTTTAAAACATAACTGAGGACAATTCTTTCAAGACATTTCATTGCAACAGATGTGAGGGCAACTGGTCGGTAATCATTTAAACAGCTTGGGTTGCGTTTTTTGGGAACAGGACATACAGTGGCATTTTTCCATAAAACAGGAATTATACATTCTCTAAGTGACCAGGTAAACAAACGACTGTAAACATAGGAGAGCTGAGAAGCACACACCTTCAACAATTTTCCACAGATATTATCAGGGCCCATTGCCTTTCTCACATTTAAACGTTTGAAAAAAAAAACTGAAACATCATTTTCCTCAATCACAACAGAATCACTTCCATCAACATCGTTTTTAACATTGCTTTGGAGTTCTTCCTTCACTTCCTTTAATTCTTTACTAAAATCTTTATCATCAAATCTACAGTAAAAATCGTTCAGCTTTTCTGCAAATTGCTTCTGTTCTTTTGCTGTTTTTTGTTACTAATATTTTGGTTTGAACATTTACCTGAACCTGATAAAAAACCTTATTCCTTTCCATGCATCTCGCATATTTCCATTCTGGAACATGTTTTCAACTTTTCTCTTGTAAGCTCTCTTTGATTCTTCAATCTCCGTTTGCAGTTTCTTTTGTACAACCTTACGATCGCTTTTATTGCCTGATTGAAAAGCTCTTTTTTTCTCATTTAGAGTTATTTTCAGAGATTTTGTAACCCAGGTTTGTTGTTGGGAAATATTTTGATAGTTTTAGTAGGTACAATCATGTGTTCACAGAAAGAAATGTAGCTGGAAATAACATCGGTGGCTTCGTTAATGTCAAAACTAGAATTCAAAAACAAATTCCAATCTGTACATTCAAAACAAGCCTGTAATTCATCAACACTTTCTTGTGTCCAACACTGCACTTGCTTTTTAGTGATAGGTTGTGTTTTCACTTTTGGTCTGTAAGC
>JADBJO010016040.1:0-20000 GCA_016801955.1 Conus betulinus | reverse complement strand
ACTCTGGACTTTGAAAATACATAGTTGCAAGCTGTGTCCAAATTTTTCAGCCACTGCCTTCCATCGGTACTGGATTTTGTGTTACTCAGAAGATCCATAACAGAATTTTTGTAGGCTACTTATGTTGATGGCAAACTCACCAGCCTTTTAGAAAAATCAAATTCGCAAATCCACCCCGCCCCCCTCCCCGTCCTCATCGCCGGATGAGAGGGAGTTATGACCCCCTGACGCTCTACACAGTGCATCACAGCACAGCCAGCGCACCTCTTTCCCTTTACTTCCCACTTCCACCCCTTCCTCTCTCAGCCATCTCACTTCGCTTTGCCACAGCCAGTCCATTTTCCACCCCACTCTTTTATTTTGTTTTCCTTCCTCCTTCATCTCTTCTTCTTCTTCATCTTTCTTCTTCTTCTTATGGGTGGGTCCTCATGTCAATTTTGCCATTACATGTATGACGCTGTGCATAATGAGTATGATGAGGTTTACCTTAGTTAGATCAATACTTTCTCTCTCTCTCTCTCTCTCTCTCTCTCTCTCTCTCTCTCTCTCTCTCTCTCTCACACACACACACACACACACACACACACACACACACACACACACACACACACACACACACTCACACACACACACACACACACACACACACACACACACACACACATGAGTCAATAAAAATCGATGATAAGATAATGTTGCTTATAGCCCAGCCGACCGCAAAGGGCCACATTAGGGCTGTCACCACGTTAAAATCTACTCACAAGTCATTCATTCACACAATTCTTTAAAATACATTTAAAAAAAAAAAACATCCGAAAGTTTGTTAAAAATCTTCCCACTGTAAAATCTCAGATCCGATGAAAGATGTTAATCTCTTTCAAGAACTCAAAGATCGCGTCAGGCGGAACATCTCTGAACAAGGTTTCATGGAATCTGCTGTAAAATGTTTGTCTCACATCGTGCAAGTCCCAACACTCTAAAAGAGTATGTTTCATTGTGAGTGGCACATGACATGGAATGCACCACGGAGCTTCTTCACTCTTTAAAAGGTATGAATGGGTAAAATACGAATGGCCGTGTGCAGCCGGCACAGAACTGTTTCTTCTTTACGACCACCAGACGTAGATGAGAGGAACTCCTTAAGGTTTGGACGGATCTGAAAGAGTTTGTTATCCGTCTGTGTATTCCAGTCCTCCTGCCAGAGGTTCTGACATGCTCAGTGTGTGAACAGCCACAGAATTTGACGTTCTGAAGGACGAGCGGTGAAGATCAGGAAAATGCAGAGGATGCAGTGGATTGCCATTGTGGTCAGAGACATCGTGACGGGGCTGAACTCTCTGCTGTCTTTCGCTACATATTCCAGCATCTACCCGGCCCGAGAGATACAGATACAAGCTGATATTTTAAAACGTGGGTTCTCCAACCTCCCATTTCCCCCCACATCTATTTACCGTTTCTAACATATTTCCCTTTCTTGTTTCTTTTTGTTTTGTTTTCTGATCTTTTCATTTTATTTAGCAGTGACTCCATTCTGCTTGGTCTTTTATTCACATTTTTAGATCTAACTTGTATTCGCCACAAATTAATGGACAGTCGCTTTCAGATTTTAATAGTTACCATTCGATACTGAGTGTCCTTTCATACACTGATGCTGAGTGTGCTGACGCTCTCATACTATCATATTTACCATTCTAAACAAAAACAAACAATTAAAACAAAGAATAAAGAATCCGTATTAATAAGATTTGATGAGATAACAGCATATATATCGTGTGTGTGTGTGTGTGTGTGTGTGTGTGTGTGTGTGTGTGTGTGTGTGTGTGTGACAAATTAATAAGAGGCGTGGAAGGATAGCTGGGCCAAACAGTTAGAAAGTAAGCAAAGAAAATGCAAAAGTAAATGAAAAAAAAACAGTACAAAAAGATCAAACACAGATTAGCGCATATATCCCAAGACATCTACTATTGACCAGTCAAGAGCCCTTTAAATATTCCTCCACATTTACCATTTTGTTTCACTTCTTATTCGTAGTTCCTTCAAAGTTCCGTTTGTGAATGCATGCGTAAAATCTTGTACACACGTAACATCCCATCATCTGCTGTCGGAAGAGAAGGCCAGTTTGACCGTTGATATGGTCACAATGCCTGTGGAGCGATTTTACTATGATCAGGATATCCTGTATGGTAATTTTACCTTGACTACAATGTCCCGTAGAATAGTTTCACCATGACTAAGATATCCCCTACGATAATTTCACGTTGACCATCATGTCCCATGACAGAATTTCACTACCGTGATCATGAAATTCCGTACAATAATTTTACCTTCGATAACGATGCCCACGGCCTTACTTAATCGTGATTGTAATATCCTGTACAATTATTTTATCGTGTTTATAATGTCCCCTGAAATAATTTTACCTCGATCATGATGTCCCAAGGAATAGTTGGAATAGTTCACTGTGATTATGTCCCACGGAATAATTTCCTTTTGATCATGAGGTCTGCCAGAATAATTCACCATAATCCCTGTCATGTTGAATCGTCGTATGATGATCCTCCACCTGGGTCGGCTGGAATACTTTCACTATCATCATTGTACATCTTATGGAACAATTTTCCCTCTCTCCTGATGTATAATTTTACTGTAATCACCATAATTTTACTGTCATCGGGATATTTAGCGGATTAGTTTCACAATGATCGTGACGTTCCGTGGAATAATTCTACTGTGCTCATCATGATATGATGAATAATTATGCTGTAATCATTGCATTTTCTGGAGTAATTTTACTATGATCATAATATCCAATGAATAATTTCACTGTCATCACAATATCCAATGGAATTCTTGAACTGTGATCAAGATGTGCAATAGAATAATTTAACAATGATCACCATGTCCCATGGAATATTTTACCGTAATCACAATGTCCCACCGAATAATTTTACTGTGATCATGATGTCCAATAGAATGATTTTACTGTGATCGTGATGTCCAATAGAATAATTTCAGTATGATCATGATGTCCAATAGAATAATTTTACTGTCATCATGATGTCCAACAGAGTAATTTTGCTGTGATCCCAATGTCACACAGACCAATTTTACAGCAACCGCAATGTCCCATGAAATAGCTTTACAGGGATTACAATGTCTCCATAAAATAGTTTTACAGTGATCATGATGTCCTGGGAGATAATCATAATGTGATCATAATATTTGTTCGATTATTATTCTTCCATGGTTATGATGTTCTGTGGAGTATAGTTTTATTATGATCATCATGTTCCATGGGATGATTTTACCGTGATCAACATGTCCAGTAAGATGATTGTACCCTGATCAACATGTCCAGTAAGATGATTGTACCCTGATCAACATGTCCAGTAAGATGATTTTACCCTGATCAACATGTCCAGTAAGATGATTGTACCCTGATCAACATGTCCAGTAAGATGATTTTACCCTGATCAACATGTCCAGTAAGATGATTGTACCCTGATCAACATGTCCAGTAAGATGATTGTACCCTGATCAACATGTCCAGTAAGATGATTTTACCGTGATCAACATGTCCAATAAGATGATTGTACCCTGATCGACATGTCCAGTAAGATGATTTTGTCAAATTAAGATCCACGGAACAAGTTTCTCTAAGACAGAATGTCCCGTGGAATTGATAATTTTTTCCCCTTGATATCAATCTCCAATGGAATAATTTTTCTGTGATCATAATGTCCTATGGAATAATCTTATTGTAATCTCCCTATCCTGTGGCATAATTCTACTGTGATCATGATGTCCCATGAAATTATATAACTGTAATCACCATGTCCCATGGAATAGTTTTATGGTGATTATGGTGTCCTTCAGAATAATGTTTAGTGTGTTCACAATTTTCCATGGATCAATTCTAATGTCATTATGATGTGCCACGGGATAATTGTGATGTTGTTACCTTGCTCTGATGTGTAGTTATCTTGTAATAACCACAATCCGGTACAATAATTTTGCTCTGATCCCAAGATCCCAGCGAACAATTTTACCATGATCATGATGTCTCATAGAATGATTTTATCATAATCACCAGAGTCCATGGAATGATTTCATGGTGATCACCGTTTTCGTGCAGTAATGTCATTTTGATCACCATGTTTCACAGAATACTTCTACCATGATCATAATGCCTTATGGAGTAATCTATCTATAATGATTCCATCACAATGTCTTCTGGGAAAAAACTTTACTGTGATCACCATGGTGATCACGATGCCCCAACGAATGATCTAACCTTAAACGTGATATGTGTGGGATTATTTTACCGCCATGATGATGTCTCGTGGAAGAAATTGACGTGATCATGATGTGCTGTTCAACAAGTTTATTGTGATCATGATGTGCCCTGGAATGAATATACTATGATTATGATTTTATCATAGTCATGATGTCTTGTTGAACCATTTTACCGTGACTGTGGTGTCCTATGGAATATTTTACCATTATCACCAAGTCCCACAGGATAATTTTACTGTGATGACAAGCTTACCCACAATCTTAATGTTTTGGGGTATAATTTCACTTTAAACGCTATGTTATGAGGACTATAAATTCACAGAATAGGACCATCAAGCCCCAGATAATGACTGAGCGTAGACATCAGAAAGAATGCAATATCAAAGCAAGATTCGTCCGATGCGTACACTTTTGACGTTTCACGGCATACGATTCAAACGGCTTCCATTTCCAACGTTTCATGTGACTCAGCCTTAAGACGACGGAGCTGCACTGTTTTGACCCAGGCATTTAGCAATATTCCATTGGTGGCCAGTATTCGACACTCTGAGCGGTGAAAGGTGAACTGCTTGTCCCACCTGCTGCTAGGTATGATCAGCTCGGATGCAGAAACAGGCTGAGTACTGTTACAGAAATGCCTGATCCGACTTTGGACGGTGACATAAAAGGCTAATTCCTCCCTGAAATCTTCTCTCTTCTTCGACCACCTTCTGGTCAAATACTTGCACGAAGTGTTCATAAATGGCCATGTCAAAAAGCTGAAGACGCTTGAAGTTTTCCATCGTGTTTTGACTGAAATTGTACGGCTTGAAATCCCTTTTCTTGTTTGCGTTCAGTTTATTGCACACAATATCTTTCATGGTCCACCTAAAGCGTCTTTTCAACAGCACCATGGACTCGTCAAAGCGATCGGCGATCAAGACCAAGTGAAAGACGTTGTCCAGATGTTGCAAGAAGGTGGAGACATATTTACCATCTTTGAGATGACGGGGGTCCAGACCCAGGTCGATACTCATTCTGTTGTTGGTGAAAGATGTGTATGGGGAGACCTGCTCAAAATGGGACTGGTTTTGGATGAAGCTCTCAAAGCTGCCAGCCCCGTTCAAATAATCATGGTGGAAACGACGGCCGTAATAGTAAAAGGCAGACTGCATTCTGTCAAACGGCTCTCTAAGGATGGTGATGTATTTCGTGTCAGGCGGGAAGGCAGGTTTGATGAGGTCGTAGTTGAAGACGACGTGGTTGCAGAGAATGTCAAAGAGAAAGGGTGGAGACGGCGGGTGCCAAAGCAAGGGCTTCAGTTGTGGACTATGCTCTGCCAGGAAGCGTCCGTTCTTTGGCAGCATGACATTGAGCTGACGAGAGAGGGCCAGCTTCATCAAGATGTTGAACACTGTGCTGCTGGCTGCTTTGTGGGTCTGCAATCAGCACACAACGTCGACATGTTAATATTGTTTTGAATGAACGAATTTGCAGTTTTCAACTTTCCAAATTCATTCGATTAAAGTGACGCTTTGCTGTGTATTATGAAAAAAAAATCATACACTGATTAATGATATTTATCGTGGTCATCATAATCACCGTCATCATCATTATCACTATCAAGCCTCAAAGCCAGAGAATAGGGGAGAGAGACAGACAGAGAGACAGGCAGAGAGAGAGAGAGAGAGAGAGAGAGAGAGAGAAAGAGACAGAGAGACAGAGAGACAGAGAGAGAGAGAGAGAGAGAGACAGAGAGACAGAGAGAGAGAGAGAGGAGGGAGGGAGAGAGAAACTAGGTAAAAAGAACATTTAAAAAGAACTCCATAAGTAACCCCCTCGTCCCTGCCTTTCCTCCTACCTAACATCTCAGCTGTCTACGTCGTCATTCTGCCCATGACGTTCATTCCCCAGGGAACTGTGCAGTTAGAGAGAAGGGACGAGATCCATAATACGTATGTTGCAGCAGCAGCAGCAGCAGCAGCAGCAGCAGCAGCAGTAGTAGTAGTAGTAGTAGTAGTAGTAGTAGTAGTAGTAGTTGTTGTTGTTGTTGTTTTGTACTTCAGTTTAGTCTCTTCTTATATGTGATATTAGACGAAGAGAGAGAGAGAGAGAGAGAGAGAGAGAGAGAGAGAGAGAGAGAGAGATGCATAAATGTCTGTGATTATGTAAGTGTATGCATAATGTGTGTGTGCGTGCGCGCGCGCGCGCGTGTGTGTGTGTGTGTGTGTGTGTGTGTGTGTGTGTGTGTGTGTGTGTGTGTACACCGTGCGCGCGCGTTCGCTTGCGCACGAGTGTGTATGTGTGTGCGTGCGTGCGTCCGTGCGTACGTGCGTGTGTGTGAGTGCGTGCGTGCGTGCGTGTGTGTGCGTGTGTGTGTGTGTGTGTGTGTGTGTGTGTGTGTGTGTGTGTGTGTGTGTGTGTGTGTGTGTGTGTGTGTGTGTGTGTGTGGTGTGTGTGCGCGTGCGCGCGCGCGCTTGTATGTGTGTGTGTGTGTGTGTGTGTGTGTGTGTGTGTGTGTGTGTGTGTGTAATTTCTTGTGTGTGTATATGAGGGGTTGTTGAAAGTTAAAGATAAATTCCTACTGTACAGCGTAATAAATGTGGGCATAACGAACAAAGAAAAGCATAATTATTGAACATATTAGGAAATGTCAGTGGTGTCGATCTATCATGTGAAGTATTTGTACCAGTTTTGTGCACTGTATTCTTTGCTCTTGGACAATCTAGTAACAGGCGACTTACACTAAGAATTTCCCCCACATACGCAATTAACATTTTTGCTGTATTTGATTCGAAGTGAATTCAAACGCATCCTATGAATTAAGGTTTACTACTACGTCTCTAGATATCGGACTTTCGAATTTGTCTTTCTCCTCCCTAATGAATCTTGGGATGAATGTCAGGATTTGATTGTATACAATTGTAATAATTCTGACTATCTGTATCCTTCAATAACCTTTTGAAACTGTTAAACGATACTTTGTTTTAATCAAAGCATAACATTCTAATAGATCTAACGGAATGTTCAATGCAGTCGTGCCTTCAATATTTCCAGCTGCTCTCCTGGCAGCTTGGTCAAGTTTCTCATTTTGTTGAGATTCCACAATGTGAGGGCACTCAACAGAAAGTCACATTTATTCTTTTCATTGATAGGAGATGTGTCATGTAATTGATTTCTGCAATGTCTTACAACGAATCTTTGGATTTAAAGACTGTAAGGCAGAAAGAGCTCTCTGTTGTGTGTGTGTGTGTGTGTGTGTGTGTGTGTGTGTGTGTGTGTGTGTGATTAGTACTCCCAGGGCCTCTCTCTGTCAACAAGAGGCAGCAAACCATGGCCTAGAACAGCTGTGACATCTGAAACATGGAACCAAGCTCTACCAGATGGAGTGAAGGACTGGCAGTGCTCACTACAGCTTTTAGAATGGGTGGAAAACCATTCCGAAACCGTCGGCGAATGTAGCATGAGGCCATTACTCCACTTACGTTCATCCAAATAAATGATTCTGATCAAACTCCTTTTGCTGAACTGATAAAAGATGAGTGGAGAAACATTGAGAGGTGTTCCAGTCCAGCCAGCCGTTTGATAGACCTGGCTTCAAAGCCATAGTCCTGGCCATTGAGATTGAAGCAGCGGAGTTGTCCTGGCCATTGAGATTGAAGCAGCGGAGTTGTCCTGGCCATAGAGATTGAAGCAGCGGAGTTGCCTGTCCTGGGCCATTGAGATTGAAGCAGGAGAGTTGTCCTGGCCATTGAGATTGAAGCAGGAGAGTTTGTCCTGGCCACAAAGATTGAAGCAGCGGAATTGTGAGCATTGCCACGGAGATTGAAGCAGCGGAGTTGTGAGCATAGCCATTGCAATTGAAGCAGCGGAGTTGTCCTGGCCATAGCGATTGAAGCAGCGGAGTTGTCCTGGCCATAGAGATTGAAGCAGCGGAGTTGTCCTGTTCATAGAGATTGAAGCAGCGGAGTTGTGAGCATAGCCATAGAGATTGAAGCAGCGGATTTTGCGAGCATAGCCATAGAGATTGAAGCAGCGGAGTTGTGAGCATAGCCATAGAGATTGAAGCAGCGGATTTGCGAGCATAGCCATAGAGATTGAAGCAGCGGAGTTGTGAGCATAGCCATAGAGATTGAAGCAGCGGATTTGCGAGCATAGCCATAGAGATTGAAGCAGCGGAGTTGTGAGCATAGCCATAGAGATTGAAGCAGCGATAGCCATAGAGATTGAAGCAGCGGATTTGCGAGCATAGCCATGGAGATTGAAGCAGCGGAGTTGTGAGCATAGCTGTCAATTGCGGACAGAAAAGGACCAGCACCCTAAAAGCAGGGGGCAAGCTGAAAAGAGTTGTAGCTGGATCTGGTTGACAAGAACAAAAAGAAGCTTCATAAGGATTGCATACCACAGCTTAAAACAGATGTCGCATAGCTTGGTGTGAAAGACAACCGTCACAAAATTTGAAACAATTCACTGTAAAGAGGGGCGTGGGGGGGGGGGGGGGGGGGGGGGGGGGGGGGGGGGGGGGAGGGGCGAAGAGACGAGGAAGAAGGAAAAGGGGAGGGGTAGCTGAAGATTCCGCAGTCACATTATGTAAACAGACCACAGAAACCAAAATGATGACTGTCGTCCTCTTGTACTACTGCTATAATTTTACAGTGATTGATTATGTGAAGTGGTTTACAGTTACAGTTTTCATTGCATCTACATGTGAAATTAGAACCGAACAGTTCCAAAGAGCTATCTTTAACGAAGCACAGAAAATCTACTTGTCCGATGAACAACACATTACAGTAGACGTAATATTGCTATATTGAATATTAATCATAAGTATCAGAAATATTGTTATTGACACCCCCTCCCCCCACTACCCTGCCACGGTCTCTCTCTCTCTCTCCCTCTCTCAAAGCTCTCTCGCTCTCTCTCTCTCCTCTCTCTCTCTCTCTCTCTCTCTCTCTCTCTCTCGCCCTCCTTTCTCTCTTTCTCTCTAATTCTCCCCCCCCCCTCCCCTCTCTCTCATGCCGTTTGTATGCCTATATTTTTTTCAAAGATGAACAGCAACGATTTTGACTTGGCTATAGAACAACCGACTTGGTAACTGTAAGTACATGTAATTCCATAACTACAGGACATATTACAACACCAGCACTAGGTGTCCTTGGCGTAACTAAGCCATTTTCTTTCTAAATTAGAAGAAAAAAACAACACAAAAAAACGAAAACAAAAATGATCAACAACACCAGCAAAAGAAAAAAAGGATACATGTTGACACAGAAAATAAATTCAATCAGCAGAGTACCGTAAGCACAAATAAGTAAAGCATTAATGAAAAGAAACAACAAACGTAGGGCATACTCTGACACTGCAGCATACTGTACTAACAAAACACAGCAAAGGGCGATCTCCCAGAAAGAACCTGTAACCTTCAAGTTTTACCTATTTACATAGGCCTATCCATAATGCTGAGACACATACACACACTCTCACTCCCGCTATAGTCCTATCAAAATGACTGACCTTGACAAAGACAACGTGGTGAACCTCTTGCGGATGCCTACAAGAACTGTTGATGATCCACGGATAGAGATCCGGTAGGCGTCTATCCGTCTCCCGGGGCAATCTTGCTGATAGTAGAATTTTGTGTCACAGGCTTGAAATTGGGTGTCGTCTGTTGCTCCCCTCTTTTTCTGGCACCACTCTAGGAGATGTTTGTGTCGCCAGCTGTAAGGTGAGTGTCTGTCTATTGGTCCCCCTCTTTTTGTGGCACCACATGTCCGTGGTGCCAGAACTGGGCACCGAAGATCAGCCTTACAAGCACGGAGACCAACAGAAAGAAGATGAGGATGGTGATGACTCGCCTTGACAGCCATCGAACACTGGAAACATTTTTTTCAAAAATCTGATAAGCAACACAAAATAGCAGACAATCAAACAAATCATTCCTTCATTCATGTTTGCTGATAGCAAATAACATTATCTTAAAAACGATTGTTTCATTTGATCTCTCTCTCTCTCTCTCTCTCTCTCCTCTCCCTCTCTCTCTCTCTCTCTCTCTCTCTCTCTCTCTCTCTCTCTCTCTCTCTCACAACATAAACGGAAACGACAATTCACATATATGTGCATACGCACTACTACCACCCCCACCCCTGCACCCACACATACAGAGAATAATTTTCAGAGACGACGATGAAGGAAGGTTCATGCAGCAGCATCCACTTAATGCATAGCCAAATTCAAAAGAAAATTCTACTCAGCCTTTACGTCCACAACATCATACACAGTCTGACTACAAAGAAGCAGAAATAATGGCATCGCATGATGCCCCACCCAAGGAAAGCAACTTTTATGTCACACAGAGAAGTCTGTTTGGATGATGACAGAATTTGTTTCACCTCCTATCCCTCGAGTTCCATCTCTGATAAAGCCAAAACTGCATGCTCTCGACTTGACATTCAGATTCAGAATATAATGCAGTGCAATATCATACAATACTATTCATCCACACACGGCTTGATGATGATGATGATGATGATGATGATGATGAAGATGATGATGTGAACACGTACAACACATTCCGATGCATTATTTTTCCTGTATCCACATATGTCACAATCTGCCTCCGACGAAAGACCCCCCACTGTCGCTCAACCGCCCTGATCTAAATGATTGCACAGCTTGCTTGAGTGACTCCCTCCATCGACTTAAAGCTGTAGACATGTATGGTATACCCATCGGGACAAAAACAGTCACTAACTACGTTATTAACGTATCATGATGGCGTACAATTAAAAAGATCAGGGTTTTTTTTTTAACGATCATGCAAACACTTGCATTATCATTTCATCAGCCACTGGAGATAACTTAACATTCGTGATTGCATATACTCATATACTTTATAACTAAAAAGAAATGTAGAATGCATTTCAAGAATGATGCTAGGTTCGAATGACGTGTTTAGATAACTAACTACATAGATAATGATGCTCAAATGAAGCATTATTTAGATATCCTGAAGAAAAATGAACACAAAGAGTTTGAAATCATCATTTATTTCTAAATAATTTGCTGATCTCTATCTAATTTCCGATAGTAGAAATCATATATATAAATGAAAACGTGCACTCGTTAAATCTAGGTATGCAAGCAGACTTGTAGAGCCCTTCCAAAGTGAGTGTGACCAAATATCGCACGATGACACAAACTGTGACATACAGCGGAGGAGGACCCCCTCCCCCCCCCCCCCCCCCCCCCCCCCCCCCCCCAAATCCTTTTTTCTCTAACCCAAAGCAAAATTTGGATGCTGTCGACTTTACATTCAGGTTCACAATATAATGCAGTGCAATATAATACAATACTGTACATCCACACACGTCTTGATGATGATGAGGAGGAGGAGGAGGAGGATGAGGAGGATGAGGATGATGATGATGATGATGATGATGATGTGAACATGTACAGAGCATTCTGATGGATCATTTTTTTTCTGAATCCACATATGTCCACAATCTGTCTCCGACGAAAGACCCCCACTGTCGCTCAACCGACCTGGCTTAAATATTGCACAGCTTGCTTGAGTGACTCCGTCCATCGACTAAGAGTTGTAGACAGGTATGGTAAACACATTGGGGAAAAATTAGAATTAAAGATTAGTTTTTAGATACCTAAACAATTCGTGATTTGTAAATACTTATTAACTCATATCAATAATGAATAAATAAAAAAAAAATAACGTATGTACATAAAGAAATAATCATTGATTCATGGTGTGTTAGTTAACTAAACATAGTGAACTATGACACATAAATAAATCGTTACATAGACATCTTTAAGAAAGATAAAAAATAATTTGCTGATATTTATCTAATTTCAGTCATCAAGAAATCACCATAATAAGCTTACATAGAAGTGAAAAAAGTGCAAAGCGCCACATCTAGGTAAGCAAACAATCTCTATACCCCTTCCAGACTGAGTGTGATCAAATACTGCAGGGGTGGGGGAGGGGGTGGGGGGTGGGGGGCTGGCTGCCCTCTACCCTGGAATCATTTTTCTTTAACTGGAAAGTTACAGGGAAAAAAAACAAAACTGGGATACCCTCAAACATCAGGAAGTGGGAATGTAAAAACAAAACTGAATTGAGTGGGGTTTCTCTTCTTTTGTTTTGTCTTTCAGTATCTTATCGATTCCTGTCAATGTTCTTGATTTCAACATTAATGATTTTAGTGCTCTTTTATACATTCGGTGAATAAATCTTAAGTTTGTGTTACTGCCGCTGTCCCATAAAGTTGAAGTATAATCAGTAATTGATAGAATATTAGCATTAAAGAAAAAAACATCTGGGAACGTATATCAGGAATATTTCTGATTTTTAACACTAAACTGAAATATTTTATTGACACGACGATCGACTAAGGACGTGGTGTGGTCAGTCTTTCAGTGTCATCTTGGAGTTCACTGGTTCAGTTTACAGGCATCAAAATCACTTGAATGAATGGACGTATCATTTGCAAACATTTCACAATCACCTTTAAGAAGCAAGGTAAGTCTTTTACATATATAATGAACAAAAGGCTGGCTGTCCTTAGATAGATCCCTGTGGTATATCCCATATCAAATAGACATAAAAAAAAAAAGGGTGAGAAAAATCAGAATGAATTCACTCACCAGACCCTTTGTCCTCGCCATACCTTATTATCAAACATCCCGACATCCTTGTTCTCGTGTTTAGACCTTAAGAACAACCCAACAGTTGAGCGGAGGGGAGTTTGCAGATGACAGCTTACTATATAGAACAATCAGAAGCAAGAATGATGTGCGCATTCTACAAGAAGATCTAAACGCTTTACAAGAGTGGGAAAGAACTTGGAAAATGGAATTTCATCCCCAGAAGTGCCAAGTGTTGCGTATATGTAATAAACGCTCACCAACTAGATCAGAATATATTCTATTCACAATACTATTCTTAAAGAAAACCAATGCTGCAAAATATTTTAGGCGTGATTAGAGAAAGGGAATACTAGGAAGAACATGAGGAAATTAGAATGGAAACCCTTAGAAGAGAGAAGAGCTTTTATCAAACTTAATATCTTCTTCAAAGGCAGAGCTAAACTAATTGATATCCCAATGGAACAACTAGTATTGAATAAAAGTAGCACCAGGAGTGCGGGTGCCATCAAGATTGCCACACAAATGCAGTCTCATTTAAAAAATCAAATTGATACGACAGTCTTGAGATCTGCATATTGACTGATTTTTTCTATTTTAACTTCCCCAGATATTTTATGGTTACCTGGGCCTGGCCGGTAAGAATTTTTTTTTTTTTTTTATCTTAAAATCCATCCAAAACCTGAGTGACATGGCATTTTTAAGCCTCCACTGCAACTGTGGACTGAAACTCAGTAAGGCTAACAAGGGGAAATAATTCTTACTCCAAAAAGCCACTTCCCGCGCCATTGAAAACTGGTAACTAATTCTGGCTGATCTTCGAAAACGATCGGGTCAGACTACAGAACTTATATTAAAAATACATTTTGGTGAGTAGAGAGTCTGTCTGTCTGTCTGTCTGTCTGTCTCTCTCTCTCTCTCTCTCTCTCTCCTCTCCTCTCTCTCTCTCTCTCTCTCTCTGTTAGTCGCTAGTCATGCTGAGTAAAGTGAGTTAGTCCCTTACTGGGGCAAGGGCCGAATGAACAAAAAAAAAAAGCATGTGTTTTGCTAATCTGTTACCCTTGGAAATAGATTATCATAATCGTCATCATCATCTCCGTCTCAAACGCGCCATTACGAATGTGTGAAAAATGTTTTGTACAACATTATTTTGTTCAGCATTAAAAAGTTTTACACAAGTTTGAAAATAGTCCAGCAGATTTATTTTTCAAGTTGTTTTTTGATGCACAACTTAAGCTTCAGTATGGTGCTAAGATTTGGGCGTTTGAAAAACAGGTCATGAAATTGAAAAATTGCACTGTTTTGCCATCAAACGATTTTTATGTGTGATGCACCCTGAATGATTTGGTATGTGGTAAACTTGGAAGAGTTCCCATAAAAAATTTACATTAGTTCATATTTCAAAAGCAAAAATTTGATACTGGCTGGAACAGTGGAAGTGATTCAGATGCATGGTGACAGGCTGCCTGCAAGAATTTGTAAGCATACAAAGCATTGTACGACTTAGATGTAAGACTTAAAAGTAAAGTTACCTGGGCAAGATGTAAGACTTAAAAGTAAAGTTGGGCAATGAATATCCAGAAATGTTTATAATGGTTTTTTTTTTTTTTTATTTCATTTATATGGCTAAATCAAGATGTGGGTTGTGTCCCAGGTTTTTTTGCCTTGACTATTGATAGACTGTAGATGGCAAGATTAGGATTGTCACATATTCAAAATAGTGACAGATTCTCTTTGTACAGACGATGTGAAATGAATTAACAGTAACCATACATCAGACAAATATGAACAGATTTATAATTATGTGCTTTAATAAAGTTTAGATTAGGTGTCTCTGACATAGCAGTGCGTAGTCAAAAGGTATTATAAGAAAGATAACAAGTCTTTGTTGTGCCGTGTGTGTGGACCCCAGTCTAGAGGATGAAGTTCACGTTGTTTTGTGTTGCCCACTACTTAATGATTTAAAGCAAAATACATTCCTGCCAAGTGTTTATAGCTGGCCATCTTATTTAGTTCAGTTTTACTTTTATTTATCATTGAGAAATGGTGTATAATCATTTTTATCTCTGTATAACTATAAGTCGTTTAAACAACAGAACACTAGCGCTGTAGCGATCATAAAACAGACTAAAGATAGTGTTGGGTATGCAGGCTGTGACGTCACGCGTGTCGTCAGTTTAGATCCCGCGAATCTGCCGTCATTCTTTCCCGCCATCGCCCCAGTTTATGGAAAACAATGGCAGAGAAAAAGCAGCAGTCCCTTTCGTGTTTCTTTTCGCAGAAAAGGCCACTGGATCAGAGTGTTTCAGAATCATCAACTCCTCCTCCTTCCTCAGAAGTCGAACCTTCCAGGTCTACAGCGGAAGTGGAGCATTCAGGGATTAATCCGCTTTCATCTTCGGAGGTGGAAAGATCAGACAGTATTAAAAAGACCTTGTTTGGCCTTGATGAGATTTTTTTTTTTTTCAGTTCACGTATCTCTATGACTTTTGTGCGGACGCAAAATGGGGCCAATCATACGCATTTTTTCAGCCAGTCTGCGTATGACATACGCAACCGACAAAAACCTAGCGCAATCCATGACTATAATGTATGATGCTGTATTGTAATTCATATTAATACCAGGCATATGTTTGTATTGTTTTTTGTACACCAAAGTGTGTGAAAAGTTTTCTTTTAGTTTTGCATGTTTCCCTTTCAAATGGGGCTTTGGTCACATAAAGCAGTTCTTTTTAGAAATGTCAAGTCTTAGTGAGTGGTATTACTAAAGCTAGGTTTTCCTGCTGAAATATATGTTTACTGACAATCAATGCTTACTTATGCAAAAAAATTGTATTGGGTTTAGCCCCACAAAGTCTTCAGTCTAAATTTAACATAAATCTTTGGGATTCAACCAAATTCCAGATTCCCACACCTAGAACAGACCTGTTGAAGTCAAGCTTTTTTTTTTTCTCTTGTAGAATGCTTTGGAATTGACTTCCAGTGTATTTCTCCTTTGTGATGCACTTGAGATGCAGAATCATTCAGGGAAAAACTTATTACACATTTCGCAGCAGATCATGGCTACAGGAGACAAAATGTACCAGAACAAACATTGTATATTGCTGCATTTTTTAACTGTGAAGCTGCTGCTTATCTACTTTTTTTTTTCAACCACATTGTGATAAATGAGAGATATATTTACTCTTGGTTTCATTATTGATTGTAATTATATCATGATAAATGAGGGTTCTGGTCACTGCTTATTAGTGCATTGCCACTGACTGATTGCTGCCCTAATACTGTTTGATTTCTTGAAGCATTGTAATCATAAATGTTTTTTGTGTTTACTGTTGACTGTGTTTAATATGTAGATGCTGTTGAATCAAAATCTGTAGGTTGTATTTAACAGTATTTTAGGAAAGGAAAAAGATAATAGAAATATGACTCCCCCTCCCCCCCCCCCTCCTCTCTCTCTTGTCTCTCTCTCTCTCTGTCTCTCTCTCTCTCTCTCTCTCTCTCTCTCTGGTCTGTATTTATGCTGGAAATTGTGCATCAATAGTTAAAAAAGAAAAACAAACAAAAACAGGGGTGTGTGTGTGTGTGTGTGTGTGTGTGTGTGTGTGTTTGTGTGATTATGATGGCATCTCTCTTTCTCTCTCATACACATATATGTGCTTGCACACACACAGTGATATACTTATATATACACACACACACACTCACACATGCGCACATGCTTACGCACGCACACACATTATAATTTTTTTAATCAAAATGTTATGATTACTGAGTTTATAAATGCATTGCCCCTAGCTGATAACTGATTCTAGAACTGTTTATTGTGTTCATATGCATTTGTAATCACATCTTGAAAATGTGTCTAATTATTAATTTCTTGATGATACTGATAGTAATACATTGTAGTTGTCAAATTAATAGCCATAGCAGTATGTAGTTTGTTAATATTTTAGAAAAGGAGTGTAATAATCTCTCTCTCTCTCTCTCTCTCTCTCTCTCTCTCTCTCTCTCTCTCTCTCACAGTCTCACTTCTTTGATAATTAATGGGAGGAATGCTTTCTATATATATGTGTCTCTGTGTTTTCTGGTGTTTTGTTTCTTTTTTTTCATGTTCAATTTTATTTGTTCTTGGGTTGTTTTTTTTTCAGTTGTCTTTTTTTCTTTTTAATTTAACTGTCTATCAGTGTTAATGGATAAACAACTCCGCCACATTTTTTCATGCATTTGTGAGGATATATGTATTACAACTGTGTTTGTTAAAGGTTTTGTAAGTTTTAGTCGCTTGTCATGCTTAGTGACTAGTTATGGCTTAATGAAGTTAATCCCTTAGCAGGGCAAGGGCAAGATTAAAAAAAAAAAACATACGTTTGTGTGTTACCCTTGGAAATGAGGTTTGAGTATTCATGCGTGTGGAACTGAATGGTGTGTGTGTGTGTGTGTGTGTGTGTGTGTGTGTGTGTGTGTGTGTGTGTGTGTGTGCCTATCTCCACAGACTTTGGCCTGGTACAACCTGAGGCTCACAGACTGTCAGTCACACTTCCCAGGCTCCTCTTTGATGTGCATCTCATGTGACACTATGCTAAAAAATACCCATGTAAAATATGCTTCAACTTTAAATTAAAATATTTCAGTCATTTGGGCTGAGCCCTTAAAATTCAGCAGTGTGTGTGTAACCAAATCCAAGATTGCTGCACAAACCTGTAAATCATTTAATGTTTTTTTTTCCAGTCAGTTTGAAGTGCAAAGGTATGCCTTAACGTCCAAAACAGGTAGCCCCACTTGTAGTGTATCTGATAGTGATACAGGGTCAGCTAAAATGGAATGCTCAAACCAAGCAATGTGCCAGACTTACAAGGGCAAAGCGGTGATGCTTGATTCGTGGCTTAAAGGTAAATAACTCCATTTAAATTCTGATTGATGAACCTTTTAGAATTCTGCTCTGGGATGGGTTAGGTGACTGTTGGAAAACAACAGCCAGAATGAGTCCTGCTTATTTGCTTTAACCATGTTGTTTCAGCACCAAGCACTTGTTGCCATGGAGTCGGTGCCCCTGGGAATGGACGACCTGTTTGACGAGCACCTTCAGGAGGAGGAGGGTGTGGAACAGCTCCCCCGGATGTTGCCTGATTTGCCAGAGGCTGAGGAGGAGGACAACGATGCACGGGGAACAAACAACGACGAGACAGGCAAGCATGAGTGCAGGACTGAAGGATGAAGGCTTTGGCTGGTCATTTTTTGGGATGTTTAAAAAACGAAACCTCTCTCCAGGGTGACTGGCCAGTCTTATCAGTCCCTAAGACAAAGCGTTGATGCTGTCTACCATTTCATGTGCAGATTGTTCCATTATTTTTATTCTTCTCAGTGCAAGAGTGTAGGTTAAGTGGAAACGTTTGTGTCCTGATGAGTACAAACTCATATTTTGCTTGATATTTTGTAGGTGGAGGTATGTTTGCTGCACATTTCTCACTGTCCAAGGTGAGGGATTTAATGTTACGCTTGTCACCAACCTCAAATTTTGGTCACCAGTGAGATGATTGACTTCCTGCAGTTGCGCTGTAGGTGACCGGTTTTGAAATTAGCCCGAGGTGAAAACGGATCAGGGAGATAAGGACAGGGTAGTTTGGATATACCCTCTGGATATACCCTCTGGTTTGGCTGTTGATGAGAAAAACCAGCAAGGATGTATGCTGAGGTTTGTCTGTAATTATAGAACAAAGAAAAGAAAGATGATACGCTGTGACGGGCTGTTGCAGAAAACAAGAAAGTGCTGGACAAACTGAAGGGGATGAAAGGAGCCTCCAAGAACATGGTGAAACGACCCATGCCCAAACTGGACAGCACCAGGTCAGCACACACAATGTCATGCATGTAGTAGTCCTCTGTGTCACCAGTGAGTACAATAATCTGTCAACAGTTAGTGACATACTGTTTAAAACAGAAAAAAAAAGGTTTAAATGCCAAGAGGAATGAAGCTGTTGGTACTGATCTCCAGTTCAGTGTTGATCGGAGGGACTGATTTGCTAGGGGTTTTTTGTTTTGTTTTTTCTTCTCTTTTTCTTGATTATTGGATGTTATATTCTTGTAGAAAACGACTTCTAATACTGTAATTGTTGCCAATCCCTCCATCCATAAGTTTGTCTCATTCTGTTTTGTGTGCAGTGATGTTATTATAAAGTTCTGTGTTTGCAGGTATTTGTAATGACTCCTCCAAACAAACGTGGACAAACAAATCACAAGACAAAACATGATGCGTTTCGACCTCTCAGGTCTTCTTCAGGCAGCATACGCAACATTCAGGACAATGGAAATAAAGACCAAGCAATCCCTATATTTGTCACATTCGATGCAGGTAACGCCCATTTTATGACAAAGATAAGTGATTGCTTGTTCTTCATTTTTGATGTCCTGAGTGTTGTTTATCTTGCCTGAAGGAGACCAGCGAGGTCGAAAGGTGTCATGTTTTGTCTTGTGATTTGTTCGTCCATGTTGTTCAGCCAAGCCATTAAAAACACTTTCCTGAATTTGTTTAGAATTCTGCTCGCAGTTGCCTCACTTTTCAACTAACTCATAACTGTCACACACTAGTTATTTTCGTTTCTTTCTGTTGGACTATGGGGAAGACAGGACTACAAAAAAAAAAAAAAAAAAAAAAAAAAACTGCAGTACTGAATGTTGCCATCTCTGTGGTTCTGGTCAGATCTAGGTGGCAAAACCTGTTTGCATGTTCACTGATGACACACACATGTTGAGGGACCTGCCAGTTCATTCTGTTTTCGGCAGAATTCATCCCACTGGAATTCACTTCATTCTGCTGTGCTGATTGACCGCCCCCACCCCCCACCCCTCCCCAAAGTTCTGTTGATGCAGGAAGAGTAAAAAAAAAAAAAAAAAAAAAAAAAGTTCATGATCACGCAGTTTACACAGCAACACAGTTTGTGTGTGTATAGCCAGTGTAAAATTTTGAACTGAAGTTCCGGTTGACAACCATCCTGTTAGTATTACTTTGTTACTGTTTGCTGTTATGCTGAAGCATGGATCGGATTCGCATTGTTGTGAGCCTTGAAAGA
>JADBJO010016039.1:27500-30000 GCA_016801955.1 Conus betulinus | reverse complement strand
CCAGTGACGCTGGTCATCCAGACACATTATCATGCAGTCATCTTACACAACAAACAAGTACAGTGACTCTTGCTCCCGTAATGAAATAAATACACTCCGCCCATACCTCCACACGAATGCTGCTTACAACACTCGAATCACGTAGTAGAAATGACAACTCAGAGCACGCAGAACAAAAAAGGAGACATCCCCCATTCCCTTATCTACACGTAACCGATGCGTAATTGTTTAAGATTCTTATGACGTTCATTTTTTGATATGGGTGCGAGACTGAATTTAATCAGCCCCCGTTTCCACGGATTGCAACGCTGCACTATTCTTCACGCAGAATTTCGATATTTCAGATATTGTGAGCATGCGCGCGCTACCAGCGTCTCTAATCCAAAATAAACCTAATATGGCAAGTGAGAGAAAGATTGTCATTCAAAATCTGTTCATTTGCATAAATGCGATGTTTTTTTTTTTTTGTTTTTTTTTTTTTTTTCTTTGTTTCAGACGTAGTCCGCTGCTTTTCTTGAACCTTTTGGCGTCAGCATTTTTGTTAAGCGCCGAAATGACTTCTGCCTGAAAAGCGATGGTCTTTCGTGTTGTCTTGCATGTCACGTTTGTTTGTTTAACTTGTTGAAGACCACACGGTCTTAACACATTATTCCTACACTGTTATTTGTTCTCTCTGACTTGTAACTATCAAAACACTGTAAAAAAGATAAAGAGCGCGTCGGATTCTATCTATTCATATATCAAATGATCCTAAACAACACAGAACAAAAAACAATACATTACCAACATAAATACAACCACAAACGAAACAGAAACAAAACCAAACAACCTTTTTATATGAATAAAGCCTTAAAAGCCTTATTTACCCAGCTCATTGTTCCTGTACCAGCTGTGAAGTGTTCCTGGAGAGAGAGAGAGAGAGAGATGAGAGAGAGAGAGAGAGAGGAGAGAGAGAGAGAGAGAGAGAGAGAGAGAATTTTTTCAAATTCATAATTCTAGGCCTTTCATATAATCTCATATGTTCCAGATAACGTGTATACTGTGCCCCCGCAAACACGGTTATAAAAGAAAGTTATGTTGGAAAGACCGCTGAAAATCGACTTTCATGGTTAACCGAAATCAGTCGTCTTAATCGGACGGGGAAGATTTGAGAGTGGGAAAGAGGGAGGGTGAATGGGGTGGGAGTTGGGGGTAAGTAGGGTGGGGGTGGGAGTGTGTGTGTGTGTGTGTGTGTGTGTTGTGTGCGTGTGTGTGTGTGTGTGTGTGTGTGGGGGGGGTGATTGGAAAGCGAAATTTTTAAGAAATCTTTGCTTCATCTGTGAAGTGAAAAATCATAATCAGGAATTCAAGCAGTCGACCAGGCAGACTGGATCTGTCAGTCAAATATCAGAGATGGCGGGTGTTAGTATCGATCCAAACGGGGAGGAAGGCTGGGTTTCCGACGTGATATCCGTTTTAGTAGCGGCACAGGGGAGGCGCGGTATGGACAACTTCTAGCGTCAATAGTATAGATATCGAGAGCGTGGAAGCAGGGTTTACAGAAAGGAGCAGCATATGACTGGGATGCACAGCAGACCTTCCAGAATCGGAGAACCAACCGGCGAGTCCGGCATCAAGAAGAGTGGCATGCCACCGGATTATTGTTCTGCACTCAGGTTCATCAAAACCAATGATCCTACTCACTGTGCCACACGAAAGCAGAATGGGAGAGAGCGGGACCGATCCAAGACTAAGAAGTGTCAATCTAGCGAGTAGTTCGAGGGAATCTGGCTTCCGGGCCAGGGTCCTTGCCATAGAAGTTGGAGCAAGGGGATTGTAGGGGAATCAACAGCCTATGGCCTCATGAAACAGCTCGGGGTTTCAGGTAAGAAGAGGACCTGAAGGCAATGGCGGAGACAGCCGAAAGAGTTTCCAGCTGGATCTGGTCGAGGAGGAACAAGTTAAAATGGGATGAGGCATCCGTCTGAAAAAGGCATACCTTGAGACATCCCCCGTCCAAAAGTTGCCGGTTCGAATCCCGGCAGCACCATGGGAAAAACGTTTGTAACAGAAGGCCGTCTGGGAGTCATGACCTGAATGCAGCCCGGTCCCCTTAGAGTGTAAGGAGCCTAGGCCCAAACACTTGTCTGAGGGGGGGGGGGGGGGGGGGTGGTAACTTCTCTGAAGACATTCTGCTGTCAAGCTCTCTTTAGAGTTTCTTCCTACATAACAAAGTTTTGGTGAAAAGGTAAAAAAACCATTGAAGGAGTAATGATGCAAAGTATTGTGTTGTGTGTGACGCCGATTTTATCAACAGTATGTAGTACAATTCTGATGTTCTT
The DNA here is from genome assembly GCA_016801955.1 of Conus betulinus. Classification (NCBI taxonomy): domain Eukaryota; kingdom Metazoa; phylum Mollusca; class Gastropoda; order Neogastropoda; family Conidae; genus Conus; species Conus betulinus. Next base: position 27,679 of record JADBJO010016039.1, on the reverse strand, counting down.
TTATTGGTGGTCTGAGTCGCATGACAGTCCACGGAACACTTTTATTATGCATCACATGGATTTGATTTAATTTCTGAAACACAACAGAAGGGAAAAACCTTGAAACTTCCCCTTCCCTGGCCTAACGTCCCCCCCTTAAACCCTTAAAAACTGTTCTTTTTCTTTCCGTGTCATTTGTC
>JADBJO010016039.1:0-5000 GCA_016801955.1 Conus betulinus | reverse complement strand
AAATAAATAGCTTAAATTATTGTCCCCCCCCCCCGCCCTTCCAAGCCTTTTTATATTGTACGCCTTTCAGATTGCTGAATGTATGTATGAATGTATCTTGTAAGGAAACACTGGTGAAAAAAGCAAACTAATATGATAATAATATGTTTCGGATCAGTTTTGATATACATTTGAGATGAGTAAAAACGAAACAAGATGAGTGTGCTTGTCTGGTATGTTGTTTCCTCATATCTGTAAATGCTGCAGTTCATGTGTAGTCACAAGCTGAAGTATGACTTAGCTGTATCTGAACCCCTCTACCCCTCTTCTACATACGTGCACCCTCACATTTACATTCATATTCTCTCTCTCTCTCTCTCTCTCTCTCTCTCTCTCTCTCTCTCTGTCTCTCTCTCTCTCTCTCTCTCTCTCTCCTCTCGCTCCTCCTCCTTCTCTCTGTCCTCACCCACAACTCACGTACATCTCACAGGTACGAGCTTGTTCCTACAATCTTCCCATCACACACACACACACACACACACACACACACACACACACCCACACACACACAACACACATCTCTCCTCCCCATACACATTCATACACCTCACCCAGGAGAGAGAGAGCGAGAGAGAGAGAGAGAGAGAGAGAAGAGAGGAGAGAGAGAGAGAGAGAGAGAGAGAGAGAGAGAACAAGAAGGGGAAGAGGGCGAAGCGGAGGAGAAGAAACTAATAGCGGGCACACTTCATCGAGACAGGCGTTTTACAGTACGCGTGTCAATGAAGTATTCGACACTGCACGAGAGCAATAAACAAAACGCACATGGCGCAGGAAATGATTGATGATAATCAAGGGTGTGGACTGGAATACAGAGAACACAAAACATGCACTGTTAGATACACCGGTCTTTTAAAACTTCACATACTGACAAACTGTGCAACGATACTAGCTAGATAAACTGGTGTTTTAAACCCTTTGGTCTTCACATACTGACAAGCTGTGCACATTACCAGCTAGATAAACTGTATTTTAACCCTTTGATCTTCACATACTGACAGACTGTGCAAGATTGCTAGCCTGGCATTTTTTTTTAAAAAGCTGTTAATGTGAAATATAGGATCGGTTATATTCCAGCTGTCATAACTCTGGATTATCACATCAACAGGACACACAACTGCAGAAATATGACTTGCACCAAAAATTGGCATATCACATTTCCGTTTTGTCTTAATCATGAAATATGGTTCCTTGATAAATAGGGACTTCACAGAGATCCAGCATCACTTTATCAGTAGGTCCTTTCCCGATAGGTGTATCATCATATTCATCACAGACAACACATGGGAATAAAACTTGACTGCGCATTAATCACACATCTTTCTAGCAAATGAGTAAGTTTAGATAGGTTCTGCATTAATTCACAGTATTCCACTGATGGTGTCCGAAAAAGGAAACTAAACCAAATAAAACAAGAAAGGATCAGAGAGACAAACAAACAAAAAAACATACAAACAAAAAATAAACCAAATGACTTTAACTTCACTCACTCAGATCATTGTGCACACACACACACACACACACACACACACACACACACACACACACACACACACACTGAAAACAGGTATGACTTCAGTATATTCTCCCTGTACTGCTTTTTCATGGGTGGAAGAAAGGAGAAACGCGCTTGTTTTGAACCGAAATCAACATCCGACCTCCAATGGGGTACAGGCTGTCATATGCGTTTGTATGCTGGTCAGCCGCCGGGCAGAAAGGCAACAGTTTGCAAATCTGTGCACGCAAAGTAACAATTGTCATAAGTCCGGCTACATCAGCCTCGTTAAAGACATCCATCGATAGCAAACAACGTGAAAGACAAATGCCATGGAGAGGATCATCATTTATGTGAAGCTTTTGTCTTTTGGTAATATTTTTGTTTCTACGGTCAGGGTTATGATAACACGGATGCCGAATTCCTGTTTGGACTGCTGTGGTGGGGTGTGTAAGAAAGCAAAATTACGCAGCCTCTGTAACTGTTGGTCCCTAGTCAAGTATAGGGCCTTCAGAGAGAGAGAGAGAGAGAGAGAGAGAGAGAGAGAGAGAGAGAGAGAGAGAGAGAGAATATGTGTGCGTGTGTTGTGTGTGTGTGTGTGTGTGTGTGTGTGTGTGTGTGAGAGAGAGAGAGAGAGAGAGAGAGAGAGAGAGAGAGAGAGGGGTCAACATAAGATAAGGCACAAAAGAAGCATATGCAAAAGTGACTAGAACTACAACACGATACAAAAAAAAAAAAAAAAAAAAGTAAAAGAAGAAAAATGAGATGCGAGAGAGAGAGAGAGAGAGAGAGAGAGAGAGAGAGAGAGAGAGAGAGAGAGAGAGAGAGAGAGAGAGAGACGAAGGAGGCGAAAGGAGTGCAGGGAAAGGCGACAGAGAGAGCGAAAGGGAGAGAGGGGACAAAGAGGCGAGAGTGGGTGCGGGAAAGAGCGTTAGAACAATCTGACAATCAAAACATTCCAAGGAGATGCAAGACAAGCAATTTGAAGCACCAGGGGAAAAAATGAAAATAAGCACAAATCGGGGGGAGATGCATAATGATAGGATGTCATACCAGATAATAAAATCAAGTCATTCCAGCAGAACTGAGAGAGAGAAGAGAGAGAGAGAGAGAGAGGAGAGAGAGAGAGAGAGAGAGAGAGAGAGAGAGAGAGAAGAGAGAGAGATCTGCAGATGCTTTCCCTCCATTCTGTCGAACTGTTGTCCACGAAAGCAAACCCACGCTAACAAATGAAGAACCACAAACTGAGCCAGTACTCGCATCATGCTTTGATTGTTCTTTGGTCGATTTGTATTGCCGCTACGCTGACTGCCTCATAATAGATCCATTTCATTGGTCATCACACAACGTACGATCTGGACGTAGTTGTGAAACAATGAATAAATGTATCATTTCAACACAGTATAAGCGAGTCTATTGTTCGCACACGCAAGTCATTCATGTATGCAGAAGGTTTCAGTATAGCGAGCAAAGAAGAAAGAGAGGGACGGGACTGAATATTAGAGTATGAGAGAGAGAGAGAGGAGAGAGAGAGAGTAGAGAGGAGAGAGAGAGGCGAGAGAGAGAGAATGAAATATTGTCGGGTTATTCATTAAGACCACCACACCTCTTTGAAGCCATGTAAAAGCAGAGCAACAGCAGTGTTTGGAACAATATTGGAACAATAGTAATGATAATCACTATGTTCTTTTATTCATGTTACACCTATTGTAATAAACACGTACGCCCGGAGCGCGTCACGCTATCATGAGGTATGAATCAGCACAAAACACCACACACACACACACACACACACACACACACACACACACACACACACCACACACACACACATACGCGCGCGCGCGTTTAAGATCAGCTAAATACTCACGTTTTTCGCTGCTTTTTTTGTATTCTGAAAACTGATGATGATTTATTCATATATATATATCCGAGTGTGCAGCACATATTGTGAAAATTCTCTGTCTTCTGTCTGTCTGTCTGTCTGTCTGTCTCTCTCTCTCTCTCTCTCTCTCTCGTCTCTCTCTCTCTCTCTGTGTCGTGTTTTTTGGATCCGTCGTCCTGTCTCTCTGTCTCTTCCTCTCCTCTCTAACATCCTCTGTCCATTTCTGTCTCTGTTCCTTTTTTTCTGTTTTACCTCTTTGCCCTTCTAACCCTTTTCCCTTCTCGCTCAACCTTCCAACCCACTCTTTCTCCCCTGAGAGGTTTTACATTGCGGCTTGCCAATGTTTCGATTTTCAGTTTCGATCTTTCTTTCACTCCCTGAGGAAAAAACATCGGCTTTGAATTCGTCCTGCATGGTATTCCATTCGAATGAAAATACAAATAAATTCAAATAAGTTCAAAGAAACGAACAAACACGCGCATTTCAATGAATAGCTAAAATGACAGCGATATAATAGAATGGGATAAAGGTCCCATCTATCTCTCTATCTCTCCCTACCTACCAACCTATCCTACACCACCTACAATATCTATCTGGCTATCTATATCTATCATTCTGTCAATCTGTCCCTATCTATCTGGATCTATCTATCTGTGCCTGTCTGTCTGTCTGCTCTGTCTCTCCGTCCTCCGCCATCCGTTCGTCTGTCTCCCTGGGGCGTCCCTGTCTGTCTATCTATCTATCCATCTATCTATTACACATTGAAAGAGAATGGTGAGATTACTGACCTCTCCGCTTGAAGGCTTAAGAGAGAGAGAAGAGGAGAGAGAGAGATGGGGTCAGATAGAGAGAGAGAGACAGAAGATAGAGAGAGTTGTGTGTTTGTGTATGACTTGTGTGTGTGGTGTGTGTGTGTGTGTGTGTGTGTGTGTTGTGTGAGAGAGAGAGAGAGAGAGAGACGAGAGAGAGAGGAGAGAGAGAGAGAGAGAGAGAGAGAAGAGAGAAGAGGAAGTCTGAACACTCAAACTCAAATAGTTTAATGGGGCAAAGGCCACACGACCTATCTGCATGAGGTCACGAAGCAAAAGTAGAACACACACGCGCTCGGCGCATGTACTGGAAATTATGAAAAAAAAAAATTTACATAACACCATGTTCTTCCCTAAATTACGTCTGGCTTTTTGTCTTAAAACCTGATAACACTTCCTCTCCTCTCTCATCTTCGTTTTAAGTGCTTTTAAAAAAAAAATGAACATAGCTACAGAGCGAGTTGCAATGCATATGCTCTTTTTCATTTTGGTGTCAGTTACAAGAAGGCAATGACGTGCTTTGTAATACCCCTGTCTAGTATAGCGCAAAATGGTATTTATATCTTAAATGTAAAAATGCTTATAGATAGGATTGACAAACAATCGAAAATGTATTTTTCGCGTCCTCGATTTGATTACACAATGGACAGTTTTTGGGAGTTTAGTTGTATACAAATTTGATGGAGGGGCATTCAATCAGCACTAACACACCAAGTCGAGATCCTCCATCCCTCACAACCATCTTGTGGTGTGCCAAATTTAGGAACTGTAATAT
>JADBJO010016038.1:33591-41753 GCA_016801955.1 Conus betulinus | reverse complement strand
GCAAGCTTTCGAGCCCCTGCTCTTCTTCAGGCCGCATGACACAAGTGACGCAATAGAAAAAAATGACGTCCATTGGTTTGACAGTATCTGTGACATCATCTCTCTCTCTCTCTCTCTCTCTCTCTCTCTCTCTCCTCTCTCTCTCTCTCTCTCTCTCTCTCTCTCTCTCTCTCTCTCTCTCTCTCTCTCTCTCTCGTGCACAACTCCGTCATCCTCCGTTTTCTTCTCTGTTCATCCCACACATTGAGCCCTTGTGGATAGTTCGTCTTCAGCTTGTATCTCCAGAACCTCTCCCTCTCTCTTCGTTTATTGATGTCCGGACTTTTCATGAGTTCGATGACTGTGCAGCGGAGGTCGGTCAACTGGTGACCAGGCCATTGAAGTGTTTGGCAACCAAAGTGTCCTTCTTGTGCCTGATGTCGTACCTGTGGGTATAGAAGCGCTCCGCCAGGGTGTTTGCCGGTCTCCCCAACATACTGCACATCATGACACGCTGCACAGTCAATCAAGTACACCAGATTGTTGGAAGTGCAGCAGACCACATCTCTGATGTAAAAGATTGACCCGTCCTGACGCTGGTGAAGTTAGGTGATTCCTGCAGATGTTCTTTGCAGATGATACACCGTCGTTTGTCACATTTGTGGCAACCTGTTGCATCTTCATGTGCATCTTCATCTCGATCGCCAATACCAGTCTGAGGCACATCAGGGGGCAAGCATGAAGGCATCAGCAGTTTGCGGAGGTTGGTACAGTTTCTTTCCCCCACGATTGGAGGAATGGAACAGCCTTGTCATCCTCCTGCTTGTATGGAGGACCTTCATGTATGTCTTGAGCCACTGGCCAAGTGGAGGATTCGAAGGGTTATGGGTGATGATGAACGGCACTCTCTCTCTGCATTGTTCTTTCTGCTCACGTAGTTGAGAGCGTCACTCCTAGAGATAACTTTCACCTTCTCAATGGATGCCTCCACAAGCGTTGCTGGATAGCCCCCTCTTGATCAATCTTTGCTGTAATTCTTTACTTCTCTGCTGGAACTTGCTGTCCTCAGAACAAATGCGGCGTATACGTAGGCACTGTCCGTATGGTATCCCCCTCATGCAGTGTCGTGGGTGACACGAGTTGAACGGCAAGTACATGTGCGCATCAGTTTCTTTGGTGTGCAGGTCGGTGGTGATCTGACCGTTTTCGATGCTGATGCTGACATCCAGGTAAGGGATAGCCACTGTTCCATAATTGGCGGTGAACTGATCGTTGGATGCTGCATGTTTAGCCAGACCAGGTCAGAAACTCCTTCAAGTTCTGCTTACCCTGCATCCACAACATGATGATGTCATCGATGTATCTACGCCACTTGGCGAGATCAATGTGCCATGGAGACTGTGCCAAGATCCTCTTCTCCAACCAGCCATTGAATGCATTGGCGATCGATGGTGCCATAGGCGTGCCCATCGCTGTTCTGTGTATTTGTCGGTAGAGCTCTCCGTCAAGTTTGAAGACATTGTTAGACAGGATGTGATTTACAATGTCCATTAGTTTTGGTGGTACTGGGGATCTTGTCTGTAACATGACCAAACTCACTCATCATTTCTGCCAAGATTCACCAACTTCATGATGAGGAATGTTGGTATAAAGTCCTACCACATCTACAGTGACAATCAAAGGTGCCCTCAGGCAAAGGTCCACTCGTGGTTTTCCAGTCTTCCAGAATTTGTAGGAAATGTGTAGTATCCTTCACGTATGATGGTAACGAACGGACTACAGGCTGAAGCCAAAAAGTCTACCAGTTTTGACAGATTCTCTCAGTAGGTCCATTGACTCCAGAGACGATAGGTCTTCCAGGCGGATTCTGGCTGGTCTTTATGAACCTTGGGTAGGTGATAGAACTGGTGTGAGTCCTGACTGCGTTGACATCTACAATCTTGCCCCATTTGTAGCAGTTCTCATCAATGACTTTGGCATCACGTAGATCTGCGAAGTGTCCGTTGGAGTCTTGTGCAATTTGGATTGAAGTGTCTTGCTGCAGCTTTTCATAATGTGCAGTAGTTTTTTCAACTGGCGGTGCGCCTCGGCTTTGTACTGATCAAGTCCTGCACTACTACTGCTCCCCCCTTATCAGCAGGTGTAATTCTCACCTTTCTACTCTGAACCAGCTTCTTCAGTTCTTTGATGGCCCTGCGTTCATCCTTGCTGAGGTTTCGATGTTTAGGTGGTTGGGGTATGTGGTTGTCCACCAGTGTTTCAATGGTGTTACAGTACGCTTCAAGGGCGTTGTCCCAGCCAGTAGGTGGTTGCCAGTAGGTCTTTTTGTAGAACTTCAAAGTAGCTGGCAATCTTGCAGGGGCGTCTTCATCACAGAAGAATTCCTTCAGGCGTAGTCGCCTTATCCCCTCCTTCATGTCATCCACCAATTGTCGTTCATCATACGATGTTGGCGTGGGGCAGAACTTGGGGCCGAAGGAGAGGACCTTGCGTTGTTCATCTGATAGAGTCACAGATGATATGTTAATAACATGACCCGGTTCAGGGCTAATGGACGTGTCTTCGTCGAAATCGGCGATTCCGTTTACGCACCCTAGATGGCTGAGAGGCATGCTGACCCTGTGACTGCACTGGTGCAGCAGAGACTGTTGTTTTGGTAGCGTCTAACTGTGTTTTGTGCTCACTCTCAAAGTGGTTAGGTATTGCCGTGAAAGTCTGATTGTGTACTGATACAGGAGAGGTCGGCTTACTGACATTTTTCTGTCGTTCTGGTAGCGATGAATAGTGTTTATAGACGCTAATATAAACAATTCAAAGCAGAACGCGTGTGTTGGGGAAAAAAAAAACAGTGGAGGAAACATGGTGCTTGCCCGAGTAACAGAAGATTGTTTTTGGGGCAAACACAGAGACTGGGCACGGATATTAGCCAGACAGCATCAGCCAAATGATCAGGTTGCCCCAGGATGGAGTGGTTTCAACCAGACGATGTGTACTTCTAAGCAGCCACCGACAGTAATGCGGGTGCAATGTCAATTTTGATTGCCCCAGCTTACGAGTTGTGTGTAGTGTGGACAGTAATGCAAACTGCGATATTATGACCAAGAAGCTTGGCAAGAAGTACACTACTGTATAATTTTTGATGAGCAATTGTAATGCAAAGCAATATGCTGCACTGGGACAAGCTAGAGAGCTGCAAGGGGTTTTGTCATCGTGTTAGGGAGAAGTTCACACACAAACTTCTACAAAGTCTTTGGGCGAGGACATGACTTCATCAGCTTAGAAACCATCTGGATAGAAAGTGGAATCATCGTTGAAGGGACAGCACAAAGCACCATGCAAGGAAAACTATGGGATCGTGCAATCTTGTGTGCACTATTGAATCAGCACTCTGGTCAGTTTTCTTTGGACGCGTTTTTCCAAGAATGGGCAGCAGAGAATGGACGATGATCAGTGAAGCCTCAGGGATGCAGCCAAACGAGTTTGCTGAGGGCTTTGCATGCATAGATGACGAAGAGATTCCTTGATCTGTAGAGAACGTACTGTCATCTTTTGAAGAAGTCAGAAGTTTTGTTTGGTGAGTTTGAAGGGTCCCTGGTTTGAGAATGCCACCTTTCGATATTGGAGGACCTACATAGATAAACTGGCGTTTGTTCCTGTCATAATTTGCTGAGATGCTGCCCTGGTTTGGATCCTCTGACCATTACCATAACATTTGCAGGGGCATTGTTTTTCCTGTCAGACATGAAGATGTTGTCAAGGAGTGCACCTGATGTACATCGAGCTTTCCGTGGTCGGAGAATTTGTTAGAACAGAGATGAGGCAGAATTTCAATCAAACGCCAGATATCAGGCCACGGAGCACATCAACAAGGCAGGAAAGGTAGCTAGTGGACTGCTCCGTATAAGAAGATCTGATATAGTCGGGAATAGGTGGTACGTCACTCTTAATGAACTGTCCCAACTGGCCAGGAACAGCAAGAAGATGTCCAAACATTTCAGGTGATGAGGGTCAAAATGGTGAACATGACTGGACACACACAGATTTTTTTGGTGTGTGTTTGTGTGTGTGTGTGTGTGTGTGTCGTTGTGTGTGTGTGTGTGTTGTGAAACTGATGCAGAATACGATGATCTCCAGAAACTTATCAGTTACTTTCAAACCGTCAATCCTTTCCAATCTGCACATCACCAGAGACATTTTCACTTACAACTGGTGAAGTAGCCTGTGATGCTGTGACTCATGCTTTGCGAACAGAATAAGAAAGTAGAAAAGTGTGTCGTCTCAGCGTTTGTGTAGAGTAGACTCGCCAATAAACAACCCAGTTTTCATGAGCGATTCAAGACATCTGAACACTGTTCAGAGCATGTACACTCTTGAGGTTAAAAGCTGGGAAGGAGAAAAACCGTGGCACTAAATACAGACAGAGAATTGTTCAAGCCAGTGATAAGAGCGAATGGAAACAGACAGACCTGTAAAACAACGTGTTGGAACAAGAGCTCTGCCAAGATCTCTTTCACTGGCAACTGCTAACCACAGACTGCGACCGCCTAAAGACAAAGCTGATCTGAGCAACATCCTGCAGAACGATCTGCTACAGAATGTTATACCACCTCCAAACCCAACGTGTGCTATAGCTGATGGAATGGCAATGGTGTGAGCTTTGGGGGAATCGGGCAGGATTACAAACGCTTGGGGAAGGAGTGATGGCATTGCGGACTATGTGAATAATGTCTCTTCTAACACCACTATCAGGATTGACCTTGTATTGGACGGTTGCAATAGCCAGACTATCAATCCACAACTTGGAGTAAAAGAACTGACAATATGAAAGTGATCGGAAGTAATAAAGCAGTCTAGACATCAAGTGTATTGGCAGTGGGACAGATTTATTTCTTTAGATGAAAACAACGGCAGGTTGACAGACTTTCTCTACACAGAACTGGTAGAAAAGTTCCAGAAGGACCCAGGCTACAAAGAATTGGTTTCTGAGTGGAGGATTCACAGATTTTTCAAAGGTCTGATCATCGTCAGGGAGACAATGTTTTACAGCTGTCCTCAGATGAGCATGAAAGAGGCAGATACGCGCATGATTCTCCATGGAAAAGAAGCCTATGAGAAGGGATATCCCCAAACAATCGTCGTCTCCCATGACACTGATGTTCTTGTTTCTTCTTGCTGCCCATCGGTCACACCTGAGTAGGTTGTCTTGATGCAAGCTGGGACACCTTGACAGAAACAGTTTATCCCTGTGCATCTGATCATCCTCACTGACCCACAGAGGGCCTCTGTGCTTGCATTCCATGGAACCTACTGATCGATAACCACAAGCCAGTTTTGCTGGCATTGGCAACAAGTCTGACTGACGTGGTCTTTACAAACAGCTCCCATCTTCTTGAGAACCTGGGAAGTGAAAATTTTTCCTGATCAGAATTTACTGTCAGATGCAGAGTCCTTTTGTGTGTAGACAGTACAGTCCAACCACTGACCACACCTCCACACATCAGCCGGAATGAGATATCTTCCACAAAGTTTAACAAAAGCATTGAGAACTCCCCACCTACACGCGATGACCTGAGACTTCACATCAGACGATTTCACTTTTAGACACTGGTGTGGAAGAGAGCACTGGAAGATCATCCATGCCTTCACCCAATCGTTGACAGTGGCTGGAAACTTTGTGAAAGAGAATAGGAGTGAGGGTTCTTGAACCCCTGCTGCTCCCACACGAGCCGTTAATAGCGCTGTCTTCAGCTGACAGCTTATGAATGCACATCTTGCGCCACAACACGATGCAAGTGTACATCCCGTAAAATGGGATGCACATAAGCATGCCGCTGGGAAGACTGTAGAAATCCATGGACTGTGGCAGTCCAGCGAAACTAAGTCATGCGCTAACAACTGTACTGGCCATTCAAGACTGTTTGCAGTCTGCAGAATGTCAATACAGACTTTAACTGCAGTTTGGTGGTTGATGCAAGCAAGGTTGTGCATTATGCAAACATATGCAGAAACGACGTTTCTTTTGCATTTCTTTGCATTATGTTTCATGCTATTTTTGTTATTTGATTTTCGCAGTGAATAAAACTGAATTCCTGACGAATTGCTGGTGAGGAATTGCTGCTTAACACAAAATGTTCAATTGATTCTTTTCTCCAGACTCTACTGAACAGGTTTTAAAGAATGTTTAGATGTTCTTTCTAACCAAGCTGGAAATGATTGGTGCGTAAATTATTACTCATTTGCACATAACAAGTTCGTACATCAAGATCGCATGCTTATTCCGAAACTGTTTGTAGTAAATGTATTCTTGTGAAATTCAAGAAAACGTATTAGGCTATGCCTTGTATAATTTCTCTGTTTAAATGTTGTCTAACATACACTGTCTGCAGTTAAGATCACTCGGATATATAATGCATACCTTTGCATGACAATCGGAAACATGAGAACAATTCTATTTTTTTGACGTAATCATCTACACAAACAAAAAAGCACCACTGATATCCAGTTTCTGATGGTGTTTTTGAATTGGATTCCGGATGAGGCCAACGACAACAACATTGTACTAGACGAAGAAGACCCGGAGAACGTCGACAGCTTCAGATACCTCAGCAGCATTGCCAGCAAGGACGAGGGCACAGACAAAGACATCCAAACAAAAATAGGCAAGGCATCCACAGCTTTCAAGATGCTCCGACCTGTCTGGACCTCACACAACATCTCTGCAAAAACCAAGATCCGCATCTTCAACACACGTGCGAAATCTGTGCTTCTCTATGCCTGTGAAACGTGGCGCCACCAGCAAGTCATCGGCACACCCGCCTGCAGATCTTTGTGAACAGATGCTTGAGGTACATCTATCGCGTCAGGTGGCAGGACATGTCACAAACGAAGACTTGTGGAGAAGAGCTGGACAAGAGCCCATTGAAAAAAACCAAATTAAGCGCAGGAAGTGGGGGCTGGCTTGGCCATACACTCAGAAAAGTGGCAATCCAGCGTTGTCCACCTGGAGAAGATCAACGGAGGTGGAGACAACTCGACTGGACTGGCTATGCCGGGGTCCATCTGGAAGTTGCCGCCCCGGGACAGGCAGAGAAGGAGAAGGCTCGTGGATGGCTCATGCTCCACTAGGAACCAACAGGATTAAGTAAGAAAGTACTGTTGTTATTGCTATTATTATTGGGTATTTGCCATCATTATCACTGGGTGTTGTAGAGTGTTTGGAAAGGATTGTGCGACAGGTGGGTGTTTGGTTAATGGTTAGGGGTGTGGAGGGGTGGCTTTTGCGTTTGAAATGTATCGGTTTCATTTTTGAGGGCAAGATGCAAACAAACCTGGCATGTGCTTATTCTTTTCCTCATTAAACAAATTCGTTCGTTTGTTGTCTCTCTCTCTCTCTCTCTCTCTCTCTCTCTCTCCTCTCTCTCTCTCTCTCTGTGTGTGTGTGTGTGTTGTGTGTGTGTGTGTGTGTGTGTGGTGTGTGTGATCTGCCACACTTTTTACTTATGTCCACAACCTAATTATCTATGATGCTGAGTCTCATGATCAGGTCATCTGGCTGCTGCAAGTTGTCATTCCAATCACCTGCTGATACTGTAGATGGGGGAGTGTAATGGATATTGCAAATGGAAAGTCATTTATATGGAGAGAGAGCTGATACGTTAATCATGAGGGTGTGAGCTACTCTCCATCTGATGGCCGCTCGTATGACGTGTGCAGGCAGGATGAAGAGGAGGAAACAGCAACAGTAGAACCATGCACATCAAGATACCATAGTATCCTAAATCATTAATGGGAAAGACAGTGCTACACTTTGAGCACATGATAATACATTTTCCCAAACTAGTATTAAGAACATAAGACACATATGTAGAAAAAAAAATCATTCGCGTTGTGGCTGCTTTTTCCTCTCTAGACACTTAGGGCAGCTTGTTTACGGACCTGTAAGGAATAGTGCTAAAAATTACTTCATGTGTTTTAGCTCTTGTACAAGAGAGCAACAGACAAAAGGAGGAGAAAAAAAGCTGTCACACAATAAACCTAGCCCCTACTCTGTTAGGAGAGAAGGAGGATGGGAAAGAAGGAGGACTAAGAGAATAATGATGGGGGTGGTGTATCACTTAATACTTCTTGATTATACGTTTTCAATTTATACAAAAGCAGCTTGGTTTCGTTAAGAGAAACATTTC